>MU834581.1:0-45912 GCA_029204225.1 Diphasiastrum complanatum | reverse complement strand
CTCAAGTAGATTGATAGATCAAGTAATCTGACAACCGACGGCATACCGCTGGCGCCACGGACCGAATGGTCCCGACGGCATGCCGCTGGCGTCCCGGGATACGACCCTCAGCTACGTGCCAAATTAACAACGGGCGCTCTTACCGAACACTGAAACCCAGAAGGTAATCAGAGTCAGTTTGAGGATAACCCCAGTTTATTGATAAATCTGAGAAGGTTACATTTCAAGTGTGTGATAGACCCTAGTCCCCGGGGCGCTGGCATGCCAAGGCTGAGTGCTAGGACAACATTCCAGCAAGGGAGGCTGAGACTTGGTTGGAGCTCGCCCTCAGATTAGGATCCACTCTTGGTCCTTTTTGTACTTTTTGCACATGGTATCAGAGTCAAGTCCAAGAGGTTTTGTTGAAATTGATAGGGTTAATCCAAATCAAAGCCAAAATTAGCAGTCTTTTGGAAACTAGTCAAATTTTGTGTAGCGAGTTGGATTTGATAGCTATCCTCAAAATTTTTGATCCAGATCTTGTTGTGGGCTGTAGAAACCCTTTTCACACGTGTGAGGCCGTACAACTCCGTTTTTGGCTGAGAAATTTCAAAAATTTGTAGAATTTGACTCACATACCCAATTTGAGTGATTTTTGATGCAAATCAAGCATTTTCTATAGTAAATCTAATCCTTTGATTAGTTCTTGGATTAGATCAGCCAAAAAATTAAAATTGAAGCTTGAAATAGGTGCATTAATTGATCTTCTCTGATTTTTTGAGTGTATGTTGAAGTTAAGAGAGATTTTGCTAAAAATCATAGATTAAGGAGTGATGTGCAAGGTGAGAGGATGAAATCCATTGTCCGATCACTCTAGATTTGTTCAAGAGTGATAGGGTCAAGTTTAGGAGCATAAATTTGCTAGAAAACATCCTTGGATCTGTCCTCCAAGTGAAACCTTTGAGAGTTTCTAGTGCATATAGAGCATCTATGCAAATCTTTTGTAGAATTTGACATAGATTGGCTTAAATTGAAAGTTCTAGAAAAGAGATTGAGAACCAAGTCACATTGTTCAGCCCTACTTAATTTGTTTGAGTAAGGTTTGAAAAGAGTCATTAAGGTGTCTATGGCAAATGTGTAGAGAGAGATCCAATTTTCTAAGAATTCCTTCCTTTGTAGAGAGCAAGATCTAGAAGCACATTTTGTGTTGTTATTGGTGGAGAGTTTGTCTTCTCCTAAGTGATCAAATCTTTCTAAGTGCCATTAGCTCTTTGAAGCACAATATCTTAGTGAGAAAAATCACAATTTTTGATTTTGAATTTCATTCCAAGTCTTAAAAGGTAGAGTAATTGGTGAAATCCAATAAGAGCGATTGAATTCAATTTGTTGAGCAAAAATTGACATAGAATGTATGAAACTCGAATTAGTTCTATTTGTGAGAGTGTGAGGGTCAATTTGTTATCCCATTGGATTTCTAGAATGAGGAGTCCATATTTGAGTATTCATGCATGGTTGAGATCTTTGTGAATCTCTAGTTGTCTAAATTTTTTAAGCTTTGTGAAAAATTGATGGTATAGTTTGTTGTCAAATCAAATCAAATTCATTCTAAATCTCAGATCATCAGATTGACTGATGGATCCACTACCAAGAATCCATCAGAACTTCCAGAGCACTACCAATAGTCAAATCAAGCCTGGATGAAGCTGATTACTAGTTTACAAAAGTTAAAAATCAGAAAATCTCTAGTTTGCCAAAATTTGGGTGGAACTAAACAAGGGAAAGTGAATTTCACCTAATACGCACTCTAAATGCCGCTATATAAGGGTTGGATTCGAGTTGTCACCTTTGCTAGCGAAGCTCTGCTAAAATTTCCACTGAAAATACCAAGTTTTTAGTTTTCAACCAAACTTTCTACCAGTTGTCATCTGCTCATATTTAAACACTGATCTACGCTCCGAACTACAATCATTGTCCTCCAACACTCATTATTCTCAGTTTTCTACTATTTTCACATCTTTTTCCATTTTCCACCGTTTTTTTCTACTTTTCTGACTTTTTCGACCACTAATCATCATTGCTAACATGCCCTCCTCATCCTCTAAAGACTCTGGCGCCAAACAGGTGATCCACCGTGACATCCCCGAGGCCACGCAAATTTGGCCTCTACCCTCTAACATTCTGATCCAACCATGGCTGCAGACAGCCAGCCCACTCCTTGAAGCAATGGGTTTTTACTCGACGCTCTTCCTTTCTGAGATTAACATGGGCCTCGCCCTTCACACTTGCGCCACCTGGGATGAGGACAAGGCTTGTTTCCACTTTTTGTACCAAGGTACCACGTACAAGGTCAAGATTAACACTGACTCGATGGTCACCGTTGGATTATGTCCGGTGATCGTCAACCCATCTCCCATTGCCACGCCAAGGCTCTGATCAAACCATTCGTCACCCAAAACACACCAGAAATTCCCATCCATACTCCCTTTATATGTTGTCCTGAATGCCCACAGTACAGCATGCAACTTGTGTTCCCAATCTGATCTTCTAGCTTCAACTATTTTTGTGAGCATGCTACAAAGATCTTATTGGATGATTCTGCTTGCCCATTACCACGAGGATAATAAGACGTACTGGTTCTGTGGATTACAAAGAATTCCTCCAACAGGACCTTGATGGTCTCGTTGATGAAATGGCTTCCGCGATCACTGACTAGTTCCACCGGGCATCCGAAGCGCACAATGATATTTTCATAAAGGAACTTGGCAATGGTCCTAGCATCAGGTACTCTTACTGCCTTGTCTTTGACCCATTTGGTGAGGTAGTCTATGGCTACGATTATGTATCGAGCCTGGGAACTCCTTGCTGCAGGGTGAATTGGACCAATATAATCCAATCCCCATTTTTTTTTAACGGTGTTTGGGCTAGTAGATCATAGTTCAATCTTGTTGGTCTCCTTGCCCTTTGGCACACATCGACCTTTTTCAAGTATTCCTCCGTGTCTTTATGAATCGTTGGCCACCAACATCCTGATTGCAGGATCTTGTGAACTGTAATGTCAGATGCAAAATGACCTCCACCCATGCCTTCATGTGAAAGCGAAATGATCAGGGTGGTCTCATGAGGAAGAATACACCGTTGAAGAATTCCATCTGGACCTCTTCTGTACAACTGGCTGACAATCAGCTGATAAGGTCTAGCCTTCAAGATCAATTTTTGTTGTTCTGCCTTGGATAATGATTTGTCTGGTTGTCCCCGCATTAGATATTCAACAATGTCGATAGCCCATTCTAGTACTGTATCCACGTAAAATAAGATAACATCTTCTAGGTCATCATCGGGTTGGGTTGCAATCTCCTTTCTCTTGATTCGTGACACACGATCTGCCATGTAGTGTTGTTTTCCCTTGCAAACTACTATCCAAAAATCAAATTCCAACAACAAAAAGAGCCATCTGGTGATTCTCCCAGTGTTGCAAGTTTTATTAACGAGATATAGCAAGGGTTGATGGTCCGTATAAAAAGCAAAATGTGTGGTCATAAAATAGTGTCGAAACTTCTTAACCGCATAGATAATTGCCAATGCTTCCCGCTCTATGGTTGAATAATTTGTCAGTTTGCAAATCGGATTGGAAAATCTTTTTTGTGTTCACTTGGCTGGGTTAAGACTGCTCCAATTGCATACTTTGATGTGTTTGTATGCACGTGGAACTCAATGGACCGATTGGGTGGTCGTAAGATTGGTGTTGAGACCAATGCATCCTTAATCTTCTGGAAAGCCTTTAGAGCTTCCTCATTCCAATGTGGATCCGTTGTGAGCTTGTAAATTGGTTTGGCTAACTCGCAAAATCAAGAATGAAGATCCTATAATAGTTAGCATGACCCATGAAAATGTAGACCTCGCGGATCATCCCCGGTGGTGGTAGATCAATAATGATCCTGATCTTTGATAGATCTATGGCGATCCCATATCTTGACACTATATGGCCGAGTATCAAGCCATGTGTCACCCAGAATTGACATTTTTGGATTCAGGGAGATCTGGTATTCGCGGCATTTTTGTAGCACCTTCTCCAAATTGGATAAGTGTTTTGAATCTGATCCATGCATGCACAGATCGTCCAAGAAAATTTCCAAATTTTTTTGCAAATAATCTTTGAATGCCACCTGCATGACTCGCTGGAAAGTGCTTGGGTCATTGCAAAGTCCAAATGGCATCACTTTATAGGCATAAGTTTCCCAAACCATGGCAAATGTTGTCTTGTGCTAGTCCTAGGGGGCTATTTTCACTTGGTTGTAGCCGCTGAAGCCGTCCAAAAAATTGTAGGCTTGGTCGCCAGCTACTCTATCGAGGACACTTTCCGCAAATGGTAAAGGAAAATGGTCCTTTTTGGTGACTGCATTAAGCACCTTCAAACTCACACAAATCCACATTTTGCCATTCTTCTTGGGTACTATAACTATCAGTGATACCCATTCCGTGTGCTCAATTTTGTAAATGAAATCTGCATCCATAAGTTTCTGCAACTCTTGCTTGATTAGTTCTGTATAATTCGGGTTGCAACGTAGTAACGGCTTACCTTGGAGACTGTTCCGTCCACCAAAGGTATGGTGTGTTGGACTACTGTTGGTGGAATGCCCTTTAGATCACTATAGCTCCAGGAAAAACAGTCTTTATATTCCACCAACAAGGATCGTAGACTCTTGAACTGCGTGGGTGTTAACTGCTCTCCCACATGCACTATTCTTTCTTCTTCTCCTGGTTCCGCAAGATTCATCGGCTGTGTTCGCGCAGGTCCCTCGAAGACTTGTTTCGCTGGTGCTTGACTTTGATCAGGTTCTCGTTGGGCTTGCGACATCATGATTACCACGACGTCCAATGTGTAATTCTTGAAAGTATCAGACATCTCGTGAACTGGAGCTCATCGAGATTCCTCTTTCAGCATATTGATCTTGGCCCGACTGGTCATTTTTTTATTTTCTGTCACCTGTGTAGAAGATGATGCTGTATCTGAGTTCAAGGAATCCATCACCTTCTTTTTGTTCAAAAAGTACAAAAAGGACCAAGAGTGGATCCTAATCTGATCCTCAAGAGGGATTGGTTGTCAGATTACTTGATCTATCAATCTACTTGAGATTAAGATCAATCTAGATCAATTCTAGATACAAAAATCCTAACAAGAACAATCATTAATTGAAGGTAGGTGTACTTTCTGGTTTCACACGTGTGAAGCACTGTCTGAGTACGGACTCCAACCTGAAAATCAAGTACACATTGATAGAACCTCAAAACAATCAAAACAAATGTAGACAAATGGAGAGAATCACTCAAAATTGCTTCCAAAACCAAGATTGGTGTCTCACAATGATTATGGCCAAATGTGGCTCTATATATACAATAAGTGGGAACTCGTGGTACTGATCGTCCCTCTGATCCCACATGTGTGAAGGTGCTTTGTCATATGATGATTCATCATGCAAAACTGACACTTGGACAAAACCTTCTATTTTGAGCACTTTTGGTCTATTTTCCTTCTATATGGAGATCTACTTGGAAATCTTCTAGAACTCAAAATTTGCCTATTTCAGCTTATTCCACATGTGTGAGCTTTCCTCTACACATGGGATATGACACCTAACCAAATGATGTGGCTCATGAAATCAATAGATTGATGCCATGTGTCATGTCTAGAAAACTAGTTTTTGGCCTTTTTAGCCACTAGAACTTGAATTAAATCATATGTACATCCTATATGATTATGGTACATGACAAGTATACTAGTTTCACACATGGGAACAGGATCCACACATGTGTGTTTATCTATATACAAGATTTTTGGCCTCTACCAAGCTTATTTTTGCATTTTTCACACTTTTTGCCCTTTTTTGTCATTTTGGTGGGTTCATCCTTGTTGTCTTTCTTTGGGACTGCTGTGACATTCACCTCATGGTTGCAAACACTCCATCGGATCACCTGGTTGTAGCGTTGCTTCAACTAATTCTTCTTATTCACAGGTGCCTTGGGTGGTTTGATCCTTGAGACTTTTGCCATAGCAAACCTTTGTGGTGGTTGAGCTGGTACCTTCTTGGTTCTGTAACGATCTGGGTCCATGTAGTGTAGGACTTGTTCATCAGTCAGCTCAATCTCCTTATTATAAGTTAGAGCATGTTTCCAAGGGACTAGATCATCGTCCACTGGGTTCTCAATCGGCTCCGTTGATAGCCATGCTATGTTTATCATATTCACCCCAAATGTGACTGGTGTGTCCATAGTGTAACATTTGGGTGAAGATGTACTCAGTTCTGGATCTGATTCATATTGACATGTCTGGTAGTCAACAGTTGTTAATGCATCCATCCATCTCATGACATCCGTCTCTGAATGATAGTGACCTCCCTTGGCTGGCCTTGGGCGATCAATCGTATGATCTGTTGTGGATGATCCGTCATCAGCTTTGGGTGCAATAGGTTTCACCGCCCATGTGGTTGGATCTACCTTTACAGCCTGTTCTCTATTCACGAAGGTGAGTTTCCCTGTACCTCAGTTGTGTACTACTTGTGCAATCCTCAACCATGGTCTTCCCAGTAAAACACGGTATGCAGATGGAGATTCATGTATATCCATGACCACAAAAGTAATCACATACTGCATGTCTGCTATCTTTACGGAATATTAGCAACTACACCTTTTGGTTTTACACAGGATTGATCTGCTAGCTTGATGGCAAATTTGGCTGCTTCAATCCTTGTAGACCCCATTTTTCATACAAAGTAGTGGAGATCAGATTGACACCCAATCTCCCATCTACCACTGCCGCCTCGTCCTTGTATCTCTTGTGTTTGATTGGCAAAGTGATGTTGTGTTCCTCACTTTCCCATGCTTCTCCGATGTGGAGGATGTTACTTGTTTCATCATAGCCCGCACAATATATGGGCTCAGGTGCTACTGGCTCCTCATCCGCTTTGGCCCATTCAGCTAAAAGGCTTTTTGCTTGTGGTGCAATTCGCAATAGTTCTCCGAGTGGTAAACTAACATGGCTTGACAACAAGAGTGTGAGCCTTTCAATGCATGGTTCCTCAGGCTCCACCATGTGAAAAGGTGGTTCATGTTGGTGCAACCGATCATTCTGATCAGTGCGCAGTGGTGAGCTTGTTTGCGGTTCCCGTTCGATGCCAACTGGAGGTTCTGTGGAATTTTTTTGTTCTTGCTCTTTTTCCTCCTCTTGTGCTTTTTGTACCCAGTGTCTTATTTTCTGGTACTACTTTCTCTCTTCCCTCACATTTGGATATGGCGTTGAAGTTGAGGGTTGGTCGTCAGTGACCGATGGTGGTGGTGAGGGAGCCACTTGCTTTCTCTTCTGTGCTCACGTAACAGCTAACACAGGAGCATGGTCTTGTCAACCTTTCGATGACATCCCCACTGAAACTGCTGGTTACTATATGGCAATGAGATTAAGAGGTGAACTTGTTCCAGGTTTAAATGGACAATTCTTGAAATAGTGTCCATAACTACAATCCCGACAGGAGGTTGTATATTGTCCCTTGTAGGAACATTCTGCAATTCTGTGTCCCTTGTCGCATCCGTAGCAGCCGTAATTTCTTCCACCTTGACGTTGAGTTTGAGTTGCATAGGCCGAAACATATTCATTTATGGCAGGATCCATAAATGGTTCATCTGGTTTGTACCACTACTACTGCTCAGGTTGAGGTGGCGTTTGCATTTCTTGTTCCGCTACTGTCAGGTTTACATGGGCCACTTGTTGATTGGCTGGCCCTGGTGGAGCAGGTAAGGCCATGCGTTGTGGTTGATTGGGTGTGCCGTACCTTGGTGCCGCGTTAGGTGCCCCTTGCTGATAAGGATAAGAAGTTTGATAAGGACTTCTCTTCTGTTGAACAACCCTGGGGTTAAACAAACAAAATGCCGTATCATGCAATGTTGCATTGCACAGATGGCAGAATCTATGTGTCAGTCTCAGATTTTGCTTTAGGACTGGACACTCGTTTGTTGTATGGTTTTTCGTGCATACTGAACACCATTCATTTTCTCATCGAGGATACTGCAATTGGTTTGGTTCCGGTTGATGTGGAGTTATTGCTACAGTTCCCAGTAAGGCCTTCAATTTCTGGTCAAACTGCACCATAAGTTGCTCCATCTGCTGTTTGTGTAATTTTGTCATCTGCTCCTTGTGGATAGAGTGGATGCATTTGATGATGATGATGCGATCGAGGGAGTAGGAGTGTGGGTGGAAGGATATTCGTCGTCAAATCCCTCATCATCTTCCCTGATGGCATCTTCCATAGCTTCTTGCAGGGTAGCGTACTGCTCCTGTCGTTTCAGTTCTCTTCTGATGCTTCGTGGTAATTCGGCTAGGAACCACATGATCACCGCATGTTCGGGAGTCAGGGCTGCACTGCACTCGGATCGTAGATGTTTGAACCGTTCAATATAGTCCCGGACCCTTTCTCGTTTTCCCATCTTGACTTTGCTCAGTAGGAGAAATGGGTCTTCTAGGAACTTCCTTGGCTTAAAGCGCGTAATGAGAGCCGCTTTAACCGCTTCCTAGGTGGATTTCTCTTCCTCTGACAGGTTAAAAAACCAATCTTGAGCCACTGCAAGTAAGGACATAGGAAATAGCATCAGCTTCTCTATAGGTGTCCGTTCGCCGTAGATTTCACAAGCTTGTTCATAGATCTGGAGGAATCGGATGGGATCTGATGATCCATCGTATTTTGGTATCTCCATCCGTGGTGCTCTCCGAACTGCATGCAAGGGTGGGACAAATACGGGTTGGCCCATTGGATCCATTGGTGCTGGTTCTAGTTCTGTCTCTTGTTGCACAGCTGCTAATCTGAGAAGATGTGGTGCCTGATTTGCTATCTTTCGTGCTATTGATCGTCCCGATCTCACATTCATCTGATGGTGGGTTCCAAAGTGATTGGATCTTGCCTATATAGTAGGATGCAGTCTGGATCTTCAAGGATCTGATTGATCAGATCAGCCAGAATAAATTGTAGGCCTTTTATGGTGGTTTTTCCTTGATAACTTTTTATTCCTTGCATTGATTGACCTGAGATTTTGACAATAGCTGGATCTGATCTAGATCTTTTCACTGATTTGGTCTGTGAGGGTTATCTTGTGCGAGGGTTCTTTAGCTATTTTTGCAGGTAAAAAATTTGATATCTTTCAGATCTCTGAGAAGTAACTTTCACAAGCTTCATAGTAGTTGGATCTGGGTCAGATCTCACTACAGAATTCTCTGCGAGAGTTAACTCTTTCAAGAAGTAAAAATTTCACTGTCTGCGAGGGTTCAAAATTACTTTTGGTGCTTGATCTTCACCAGATCTTTATATTAACTCTCGCAGGCTTCATCACTGATGTAATTTCATTGTCTGCAAGAGTTCTTACTGGAATGATCTGCTGGATTTTCAATTAAATCCAATTTTCTTCTCACTGAAATCAAACTAACTCTCGCAAGCTCTTATGTGTCCTGGTCTCACTGAGATGGAACTTCAAAATCCTCTGCGAGAGTTCTTGACCACTGGAACTGAAAATCTCACTATCTACGAGGGTTCACTAGTACTTTCCCATCTTTTTGTCATTGGAAACTCTCGCACAGGCACTTAATCATCAAACTAACTTTTGCAAGCTTCTCTGTGTCCTGGTCTAACTGAGATGGAACTTCAGAGGGCTCTGCGAGAGTTCTTATGAAGATTTGAATTTTTTTGGATTCTTTCAAGGGTTTTTTGAATTTTTTATGATTTTTCTTTGATTTTTACAATCTGCTTGAAACTAACTCTCACAGGCTTCTATGCAGGTATGGGACAGTACCTTGGAGCTGCTGCTAGTGATGCAAGGATTAATTCCCACTGATTCTAGAGATATAAAAATCTGATGAGTATTTTGGCTCTTTTTCCCTCCAAAATGTAGATTGGAGTGTTTTTTGAGTTTTTTGGATGATTGGTTTGGATTTCAAACCCTTAGAGGTTGTTCAGGGCCTCCTCTACCCTCTCACACCTCCTCCGCTAGCTGTGAACAGTCCAAACACAAATTTTTTTTTAGAAAACTAACTCTAAACTCCCAAAAATCTACCTAAACTACTCTAAAAAGCAAGCAAATAGCTAAAATGCAACTAAACTAGTTAGTGGAAACCTATCTCCGGCAATGGCACCACTGTGGGGTCAAAGATCTCTCGTAGTATAGCCCTTCCGCCTGTCAACAAAGGTTTGATCACTAGATAGGTGCCTAACTATGCATAGATGCTATTTTTAGTTAATTTTTGAAGAGAAGGAATGGAGAAGAAGAGATTGAGAAGGGAAGAGAAAGAGAGAGATACAGAGTGAGGGTGACTCATTTTGGACCCAACTTGATCCAAGGGTCCGCAAAAAGTACATTAGAAATCACAAGATTCATGTGAGTCCCAATTTGGACCCAACTCTAAAAAGTGATCTCTAAGTTCAAAAATGACATTGGGCCTCTAGTTTTATTTTAATTACAAGGCCCAAGTCAAGTTTATTTTATTTAAAACTTCAATTACATGCCCATTAGGCCATGGGCTTATACACGCAGGATGCCATGCCCTCGCAACACATTTTATTGGAGGATTTTTACTTCAAACCAAAATTTAATGTCCCTCGAATGTATCTAAGAATACGTTTAGCAGACTTCCAGTGTGCTTGACTAGGATCTTGCATAAATTGTCTAACAACACCAACAACATAAGAAATATCAAGTCACATGTGTGTCAAATAAACCAAACTACCCACCAGCTATCTATACAAATAAGCATCTACCTTCTCAGATTCATCATATGTAGTAAGCTTCATGTTGACATCCATAGGTGTACCCAAAGGCTTAGTCATTTTGACCCATCTCATCAAAAGTAGCATCTCTGAAAACCACGATCTTTTGTGCATCTGTGTCATACATCCTGTATGCCTTGGCTCTTTCATCATATCCAAGGAAAATACACTTAACAACTTTTGCATCCAGCTTCTTTCATTTTTCATCAGATACATGAGCGTAAGCATCACAACCAAATACTCGTAAATGAGAAACATTAAGTTTGTTTCCAGTAAAAGCTTCATAAGGTGTCTTACCCTCCACAGACTTCGTAGGACACCGATTCAAGATATGAGTAGTTGTGTTGCTTGCTTCTGTCCAGAAAGTATTTGGCAAACTCTTGCTCTTAAGCATTTCCCTAGCCATCTCCACAATGGATCTGTTTTTCCATTTTGCAACTCCATTCTATTGTGGTGAATAGGGTGCAGTAGTCTGTCTCTTGATCCCCTGATCCTTGCAAAAATTTATAAACTCTGTTAATCACCGCCACCATCTGATCTGAAGGTTTTAATATAACAATCTGTTTGTTTTTCAACTAGAGCCTTGAACTCTCTAAACTTGGCAAAAGCATCAGATTTCTTGCTTATGAAATTTGTATTGGTCCACACAGATCACTATGAACAAGATAAAAAATGCCATTGGCTCTTCTTGCTCCATCTTTGGGAAATATCTCTCTATGTTGTTTTCCCAAAATGCAACCCTCACAAATTTCTCCGTCAAAAGAGATATCAGGCAATCCAACAACTAGATTACCTCTTTTAAGGATTTGCAAGCTTTGAGCACTAGTATGACCAAGCCTTTGATGCCAATGGTCACTTTGACTATCAACAATGCTTACCATAGCTTGAGTAAAAGATCTTGCATTCAATTTGTAGAGTCGATTCACGTTGACTCTAGCTCTTGTAGCAATAACTTTGTAGTGATTCTTGATATCTTTGACAAGACATTTGTGGCTATCAAACTCAACCTTGAGTTCTTGATCAGCCATCGTCCCAACAAATAGTAGATTGTTAGCTAAGCCAGGTACATATTGCAGATTGCTTATCCGCTTTATCTTCCCACTGGCTAACTTCACTGATACCACTCCAAATCCTTTAACAGATAGTATTTGGCCATCGGCTTGTCCAACTTCATCACCATTGTGAGTTTCCTTGAGTTCTAAAAACCACTCTTTCCTTGAACTCATGTGCTTGGATGCACCACTATCAATGTACCAGGTATCCTTAGCTTCATCACTTGTCATTATGTTGTAATGAACAAGTTTGAAGTCTCACCTATATCTTTTTCATATTGATCATCATCGTATTGATGTTGATTAGCATAATTGTCTTCATAATAATCATCATCAAATTGATGTTGATTAATATAATTTCCCGCTTGCCATTTGCCTTTTCTTTGTTCTATTTCCTTCTGTTTCTTGAAGCATTCACACTCCCAATGGTCAGGTTTGTTGTAGTACCTACAATTTCCAAGTTTATTTTGTCTTGAATAGCCGCATCCTTGACTTCAGTCTTGATTCCAATTGTCTCAATTCAGACTATCATTGACTTGCTCATGAAATTGTTGAAATGATCCCCAGCTTGAGTTTCCTCCTCTCGATTGATACCTTCCATGGCCAAATCTTCTGCCTCGTCCTCTAACTGCAAGAGCATGATCATAGCCCCTGTTACGATGATTCAAGTTCTCTTGATGCTGCTCTTTTGGCAAAAGGAATCCACCTAGTTCTTCATAGGTTGGAAGATTTTCTCTTGTGGCTATACTCGTCACAAACATCTGATGTGACTCACTCAGACTATTCAATGTCAATTATACGACCTCATGATCTTGTACTCGCTCTCCAACTACTGCTAATTGGTCACGAATCTCTTTGATCTTCAGTATGTGATCGGAAATAGTTGCACCATCATCCATCTGCAATGTATGCAACTTCGTCTTTAGAAATAATATTCGAGATGTATTTGTTGTTTCAAACAATGCCTTCAATGTATCCCACGCTTCTCTTTGTCCTTCTGAATCTGAAATATAGGGAATAATCACATCTCTAACTAATAAGTTGATGACATTCTGGGCATTCCGTTTTCTCTTGTCAAATGTCCGTTGATCTTGTTCAATCACTAGCCTTGTCTCTTCACTTGTCACGATCTCTCATAGCTCCTTTTCCATCAAAATGTTTTTCAGTTTGAATTTCCAAACTACATACTTGCCGGCACCTTCCAATTTGCTTGACTCATTGAGGACACTCTCGCTTAGAGTTGCCATTACTGGATAAATGAGTCCAGATCACAAAAAATGGCTCAGTCTGAGCACACAACCTGTCTTCAAATTTTATCAACCACATAACTGTATATATTTGGTTGTACACCTGATATCAATACGACGCGCAAGTATACGTCTGCTCAGGATTCTCTTTGGCTCGCGTGCATGGATCCGATATTGGTACGAATATGCAATATCGGTGTGACACGCAGATGTACAACTGCTTTGGATTTTCTTTACCTCTGGCGCATCGATCTGATATTAAAACTGATATGCAATATCGGTATGAGGCATAGATGTATGACTGCTCTTGGTTTTCTTTACCTCTGGTGCATCGATGCGATATTGGTATGGACAAGATGAGAAGTAGAGGGAATATAAGAGCTTTCAAAGAGAATATTCTAGATTCCCCACTTCGGCGCGGCGGCTACGTTGCCTTCTCTTTGCAAAGATTTTGAAATGTGTGATTGTTCAAAAGATAGAGATCAATAATGTGAAAAGTATAAAGCCTCCTAACTTAGTCCACCTAACTCTTCTTAGGTTGGAAGATTCTTTTGAGTGGCTATACTTGTCACAAACATCTGATGTGACTCATTCAAGCTGTTCAAGGTCAATTGCATGATCTCACTATCTTGAACTTGCTCTCCAACGACGACTAATTGATCATGGATCTCCTTTACCTTCAATAGGTGATCGACAATGGTTGCATCATCATCCATTCATAATGTGTGCAGCTTTGTCTTCATGAATAGCACTCGAGATGTGTTTGTGGTTTCAAACAATGCCTTCAACATTTTCCATGTTTCTTTTGGTCCTTTCGAATCTGAAATGTAGGGAATAATTGCATCTTTGACCGATAAGTTGATGACATTTTGTGCTTTCCATTTTCTCTTGTCAAATGCCCGATGGTCTTCTTCAATCGCTGGATATGTCTCTTCAACTTTCACGATCTCCCATAGCTCCTTTTCCATCAGAATGTTCTCCAATTTTGATTTCCAAACTGCATAGTTGTTGGCTCCTTCCAATTTGCTTGACTCATTGAGGACGCTCTTGCTTAGAGTTGCCATAATTGCACTTAGATGAGTTTGGATTTCAAAAATGATTGTAAAAATGGGAAATTCACTACAAAATTGACAAATGATGTCTCCAACCACTTTCCATTCCAAACTATGGATTGAAAGTTATGCCAATTTGAAGATTTTGGCCTTAAAATGGCTCAAAACTGTTCTTAAGCTTGAAAATTGGCAATTATTACCAAACTGCCATTTTTGAAAATTTCCTCCGTAGCGCACAAATCTTCGATTTCAAAGATTTTTATATCAACACATAGCCCTTTGTACCAGCATAGCTCCTGTTTAATTAGATCCAAAAACCGGTCTCCCCGGCTAGGTCAAATCATCACTCTATTTTCTACTTTCCTACAAAAACACCCAGTGGACAGCACCCATAAGAATGGGCCACTCCCAAAAGCTGCAGTTGTGGGACCCTTCAACTTGAAGTGAGAAGATTCTTCAATCAATCACAGCCGTTGATATGCTTTGATCCACTGGTCCAAAGTCAGTGCACAATCACCTTTGACACATGGCAGACAACTACTGGCGCCTGCTCCATTAGAGGAGTTCTCAATATCAAAAAGTTTGTAAAGATACTTTTATTTTTTTTCTTTAGTTTCGACCGTCACCAGGCCCAATCAAAATGCAGAGATTTGAAATCTACGTAACGTAGTTCAAATTAACTAAAAAATAAAAATGCAATATAGAAAACTTGTGTCCGGGCAGCATGGATGTATCCCATTGGTATCTTCTTCCTCCCCGACACGTGCTAATCTGCCCGACGTCACTACCTCAAGTTAAATTTACTTGACTATGATGGTTAGTATAATGAAATTTTCTAACTATACTAGTTACAGTTATAGAAATACAGTATGTACAGTTACATAAAATATGGTATACGTAGTAACTGTGACTATGTTGGCATTCACATTAGATTAAATGTGATACGAAAAATTGAAATTAAGTATCATATCAGAGAGATGTTTGGCGCCCAAGCTTTGAAAATAGCAATGGCAAGGAGACCCAGATCTACAATCGAGTCTGTGATTCTTTACAATGAGAAAGATGAAGCTGATAACTGGAAGCCAACAAAATATACAAAGAACTCATGAGTATTGCTGCATCCATCATCAAAGGGCAATTTTCGACAAAAGAAAAGAGCAAAAATGACTTACAAATCTTATTGGAAAGCAAAAATTTTGGAGTTTAAGACTACCCCGAGAGGTCAATCTATATCAGAAGTCTTAGTACAACATGTATATATGCATTCAAAAATCAAAGTACATGATAATAATCCTCCTGATCATTAAAATTGTAATTGTAAGTATATCAAAACATATGCACTCTATAGCAATCATAGGTGATTTTCTTTATTGATGCTCTTTAGATTATGAATTAAATGCTTCAACATTGTTTCTTTCAAATTTATATCCATCATGCATAAGTGAATGGGAGCCCGCACAATCACTTGCAGAAATATTAAACGTGATTCACTCTGATGTTGGAAAGCTGCAATACAGAGGAAGAAGTCCAAAGGAACTTGCAAATTGTGGTATCTATTTTTATGAATGTTTATATATGCCACAAACATATGGAGGTTTTGGCAAGCTCAAAGCAATTCCATTGCCTAGTTTTCAAAGTGATGAGTGACAACATTGTTTCTGAATACTTGAGATGCAAGCTACTCATTGATATTAGAAATGCTATGAAGATAAGCACAGGCTCAAAAATTGCTCACCTAAGTTGGTTTATCTCATTACATATATTTGTTGATTTTTTCTCGAGTGCTAGTGTTCGTATGACACCAACTTTATTTGTTTGCAAGGATTTATCAGATGAGACTTTGTCAGATCTCATGGATCAAGGCTGGGATAGTAAAACAAATAATGACATAGAATGAAGGATTAAAAAGTCCTCAATGATCTTTCGTTATCATATCGAAAAGCAAATGCTCAGTCTCACATTTACCTACCAAAGATACAAGAAAATTGAAGGTACATGGCTACCACTGGATCAAGACTTTGAACTAAATGGTCACACAAACCGAATGGAGATAAGCATTATCTACAATGAGGAATATTTGACTATGGTTGAGGTGGAAGAGCATTGGAAGCTTGATTTTATCAGAACAGAGCTCATGCTATTACAAACCAGTCTACCAACATATTTCAGATTTATCATCAACGGAAGACTCGTAAGTACTTTTTGTTTATTGCCATTTCAAAATAGAACAAAATAATAAAAAATGTCATCATTTACAATTGCACGTTCACTAATATTTGTCATTTCATAGATGCGAAAAAGACAGGAGCAGATAACGTGCTGCAAAGATCTACCTACAACAATCACCATTGTGGGAGAACAATAGTTTCAAATAAACTTTAGTAGAAATTTGTGTATACACTCTTTCATTCAATAATTGAAAGCCCAAGTTGGGCATTAGTACATGTATTTTGTGCCCCCAAATTCATAAAATGGAGCAGCATTTGATATATAAATGTATATTTTTCTATGAATTCTATACATGTATTTTTTTCTATGCTATCTATATTTGTTCTGATCTTAGTTTAGTATAACTACATCATCCTTTGCACCATCATCAATAACGGGAGGCTAAAGCCTTGCCCTAGCCAGTATACTCATGATGATTTCTTGTCTAAATCTGTACACCTGGCTTGATGTGTACTCAAGAAGTGTAAACTGCAAAATAGAACATTCATGTATTAGTAATGGCTAAAAACATCAACAAAATAGAAAACTAATCATGATTCCAAAATAAGAATAAACAAAATTTATTACCTTAGAAATATCAACATCTTGCTAAAGGTTGAACCACTCAAAAAAATAGCTTTGCATTGTATAATGTGTACCAACCACAACTGAATGAATCATTTTGCTGGGGTGACTGCAAAATAATTCAGCACACAAGAAATCAATTATGAAACAAGATGAATTAGAATGAAACAATTACATTAGAATATTGATTTCAAAATGCTATTAAGAAAGACAAAGTTTACCTCCAAACTGACGATTTGCCAGTCCACGGAATGGGAAACATCTGTAGGAATATATTTACTTAGATATGGAAGATATATATCTACATCCTTATGCGTATTTCTCGCCGAATTGATCTTGACACAAAAACCTTTAATACTATTATTTACAGATCTCTTAATAGAGATCAGATTTAAACTCCAGTGGTCACTGCAAAATAAGATTGAAAGTTCTTTAGTGACAATTCTGAGAACTATTTAAATTGACAATGCCAATGTTAATGCATAAAACAGCAAGAAGCATTTAATATATCTTACTTGGTATGACTAGGGATGAGCAGATACTTTGTTGCTGGTGTGAATCCACTTGTCAGACACTGTGACAATGTGTCATTATTCTCCTTGAAGGCCTGAAGCAGAAAGTTACTCAGCACTAGCAACTCATTGGATGAATCTCTTGCAATGTCATATTGCAAGAGTGTCAGCCTGGACTCTATCACAGGATCACTGATAGAAGCTCGTCCGTCTTTGAGATTCAAGCAATCTAGAACTCTAAAATTAATACTAAAATCAAGTTCATCTAGTAAAAAAGGAGTACCAATATTATCTATAGCATCCGATATGTCTTTCTCAAATCTAAGATACTCATCCGAATCTATATATGTATAAAAATTTGGAGGAGGAGGAGGAGGTGGATGTGTAGTATCTACAGGAATTAAAACGGTATTCAAACCTACTCTTAGAAATCAGATCTTTTCTAGTTTCCAAAGAGTTGATGAAAGTGCTTCAAATTTTGTAATGAGAGTTAAAGATCTTCACAACGAGATAGCATGCATAGGAGATACTCTAGAGGACAGTCAACTTGTTCAAGTAGTCCTTAATGGACTTAGAGAAAAATATGCAAATGTTGTGCAAACTTATGCTATCAAGGAGGAGCTACCATCTATGGAGGCTCCACATGATATTCTTATTGCAAAAGAATATAGGCAAAAGAACAAGTTGTCGAAGATCAACACACTTTCAAGGAAGGATGGTGGTTGTGGCAAAGATGCCAAGATCAAGTCAAGAAGGGCAAGAACAAATTTTCTCAAGCCTTCACCAAGGACAAAGACAAAAGAGGAGTAGAAGATGATTCGACTCATTCTTCTATCTTCAAGAAGAGGACTCAAGAAGATCAAGCCAATTTTATCATAGAAGACTCACATGCAAGTTGTGGAGAGGCATCTCTCATGATGTCTAGTTTTTCCTCTTTATTCTCTAGTGATGTATGATGGTATATTGATAGTGGTGCATCATCACACATGAGTTGCACTAAAAGTTCTTTTGTTTCTCTAGAACCTTTTCAAGAACTTAAAGATTCAATATACACAGTTGTGAGTGATGCATGTTCAATTGAAGGAGTTGGAATTTGTTCCTTGAATCTTGCATCTTCTATGAGTTTATCACTTTCCAATGTACTTTATGTTCCTAATCTCACAAATAATGTGATTAGTGCTGGAAAGTTATTTGATGATGGTTTTGAAGTGGAATTCAATGTCAATAATTGTTCTATAAAGAAAGGTGATAAGATCCTTGTATGTGGATCTAAATATGGAGGCATTTTCAAGCTAGATGTGCATGAAAATGCAAGTGCATGTGATGTTGCATTAATGACTTGTGTTTCCAAGAAGGAAGAATGACATAGGAGGTTGCATGTTTCCAATTTCATATCTATGTCTTTAATGGTCAAGGAGATCAAGCCAAGAGAGGCTTATTCTATGGCAAAATCACATATGGATCCATATTTGATGTCTTCAACCAAGACAAAACATCTTATGGAGTTGGAACATTCAGATGTTCATCTTTCTTTATCAGTAAGCAAGGGAGGTGTTTCTTGCTTTACATGTACTATTGATGGTTCCACAAGTTACATTTGGCTATGTCTTGTATCTTCAAGTTTAATGGTGCATGTATGTTCCATCATGCAAAACTTTATGGAGTTATGGAGCTAATGGAAGGAGTGCACTATATAGAGTCTTGTTCAACTATAAGCCGAAGGTTGTGTACCTTAGTGTTCTTGAAGGTTATTGCTTTGCATGTGGTTTCTTGTGAAAGAAGGATGAAGATCCAAGTCTAATATGGATCATGGTTGGATGCTTATCCACCAAGGAAGGCTACAAAGCCTTTACACTCTCTATCTCAAAGGTGTTTGATGATGGAGAAGTTATTGATTTTGAAGATCTATTTTCTATCTTGGCAGAGGCCGAGAGCACAATGTCTCTTATTGCATCAAAACTTCATTCTATTGAGAAAAGCAAACTTATGATGGGGTTGAGGTTTGAGGAGGAGTATCCTCATGCAAGTCCAAGTACTGTTTAAGGCCAAGTCCTTGAGGATCTTATTTCATGGAAAAGAAAAGATAAGTGAAGGTGGTATTCATTGTATTCTACTCACCTATGGATCTCTTTCTTTTATTGATGATCTATCTTGCTTAGTTGAGATTTGCTTATCTCAAAGATCAAGTAAGACTATTCTAGTTTTGAATGAAGTCTTTAGTTTGGAGTTAATTCTTGTCATTGGTGACTTGATTATGTTTCCAAAACATCTAGAAAGCAAGATATTGTATCATCATTTGTATGCTCTTAAATTGAGTAAGAGCAAGAATAAGAACAAGCTCAAACATATTGAAGAATATGTTCCTTCATTTGAAGAGGCATCTTGTAAACTTCTTATGAGGTTAAGTGAAGCATCCATTGAGGACACTTACACTCTCAAGAGAGTATTTAGCCTCAATTTGATCAAGTTAGAGTATGGTTTCAAGATTAGATCTTTTTTGGATAAAGTTCATAGAATTTGGACTAGTATAGCTAGCATGCTTAATCTTGAATATTGCTCATGGTATAATCTTGATCTATGTGATCTTTGTGGTCATGATGAGGCATGGAAGCCTCAAGTTTTTAAGATTCTAATGCAGCCCTCTTCATGCAAAGGAACTTTGCAGACCCAGGATCTACATCAAGCATGGAGGAGGCATATCAACATAGTGGCAAATTGGTTGAAAATTTTTCAAACGCATTTGGAAAAGATTTCTATCAAAGAGATCTTAACATGGACTTGGTAAGCGTGCTACTATGATGGATTCTTTGTTTATCTTCACTTCAAATGCAAAGCAAAGAATCCACACTCAAAGGATCTTCACCAACATCAGATAGATATATTTTAAGGAGGAGTGTTAAAAATTGTAAAACATATCTATCATATGTTGTTGATGTTTGGGGGGTCCTACCCATGTAAATACTTTATACATATCCAAGGTATGTGAATTGAGCAAATATCCTTGTAGAATAGGGTGAGTTTGGGTTAGGTAGATCAAATGCCAATGACATGCATAAAGTCTAGTTGGTCTAGTATGACATGCAATGATGTTGACAATGTCTAGTTCGACGTGCATGGAATTGGTCACGCTCCTATTACACTATTGAAAACAACATCATCAACATAAAACACTTGTTTTTCTTTCCAGTTCATTCACCACTTCCACAAATCCATTTCCACAGTTATCCACCTTCCCAACATCTTCGTCCTTGACTGACACCTCAACATCTTCTGCTTTTAGACATTATACCTTCCATTTTTTCCCTTACCCAACCTCTTCCATCACCAACCTTTCATTCCGGAACATACTTTTCTTTACACACATCTTCCAATCCGTCCTTGACCGACACCTCCACATCTTCTGCTTTCAGACATTATACCTTCCATTTTTCCTTACCCAATCTCATTCCATAACCACCCTTTCATTCCGCAACATATTTCGCTTTACACACAACTTCTGATTCCTTCTCAACCAATGCTTTTACCTGCCTTCTCACCCGAACCATTCCAATTCCTTCTCGACCGACAATATTTCTATCACTTCGCGACCATCCACTCGACACGATTATGACGTATGCAACTGCGACTTCAAGAACCTATGACGCTCATTAACTAACTTTTTCAAATTTGAAAATGAGACTGTGTCCCTCGTTTTAACTAGCAAGAGAATAAATATAGAATCTCAAGTACGTCATGGATAAATAATAGCGTCTATTTTCTTTTTGGTCTGTCATCTGATGTTTGCGGAGATGTCTCAGTTTCATCTACGCATTGTTCTCCCTGCCGAGAATGCTCCGATAGCTAAAAGAGGAGTAGTGAAAGAATCCACAGTTTCTCCACTTGATATGATCGCTCACAGAATCAACCAAAGAAAGAATTACGATTTGTGGATTGACGGAAGTTTGTATCCATTGGATCCAACCTCGATGCAAGCTTTTCCAATCCATCACACAATTAATAAAGTTTTTGTGTGACGGAGAAGACAATTTATTGGGTTATTGTGAAAGATTGACGACTTATGGTGTTGCAAACTCGGTTCAGAAAATACAGAGTTTAGAATGTATGTTAAATAGTTTGCTTGCTGACTATAGAGAAAAAGAGACTGCATTATTACAAACAAAAGAAGATAATGCACGTTTACATAATATTATGTTAAATTTGAATGCAAGTAATGATCAATTCCGACAATTTGTTCAGACATTATGTATATCAAATGACCAATTAAAAGAAGAAACTTGTATACTAGATAAGAAATTAAAAAGAAACAAGCAAAAAAAAATTCTGAAGGACATTGATGAGCTTTCGCTAAATGGAGGCTAACGGAGAAAAAGGATTCAAGCATTTAAGTAAGGATTTGATTAGAATTAGTTTTATTTTAGTTTTGTGAAGTAGCATGACATTTATTACGTTTTCTATTTGGGTTTCTTGATTTTCATAATCATTTGCAGATCAGCATTGGTTGCAAATGAGCATCTGAAGGACAATGACCTAATCGGAAAATCACTGAGTTCGGTATTGACAACCAAGTCCACAAAAGTCTTTATTGGACAATAATCGGTATTCTCGAATCAAGTCCAAGGTCACTGAGGATTTGATGAACGAGGTCGGTAAGGTAATCGACGGAACGTTAATTCAGGGAGCATGTGATTTCTCAGGTATTAGCATTTATTACATTTGCCTAGAAATACTAGTTCTTACATGGTCATTTCATCTTTTGGGATTCACCATGTGGCTTACACAATTATGGCTTGTTATTACTAACTAGCATTTCTCGGCTCTCATACTCGGCTCTCAGTCTTCTCAGAGACCTCCTCGGTCTAAGGTGAGAGGTGCTCTTGAGTTGCTCTGTCTGAGTATCTTGGAGATTCATCAGAATCAGCCAACATCATCCCAACCCTAATGTGTTGCAAGACCCACTGCAACTCATATTGGACGATGTCGCTCCGCTTGGCATTGGCATTTTCGATTGTCACTTGGAAAAGCGTAGATCCTCGTTCTCTTACATAAAACCAAGTGTTTATTGTTGTCAATCTTTATCACAAAAATTGGTTTTCACAAATTGCCGCAATTGGATTAGAATGTCTTATTGCTGTAATGGATTGACGTTCTCAAAATTTGGAGAGCTCTCAGCAGCTTTACAACTTGCATGCTCGAGTGCTTTCCATGTGTCTCTTTGTTTAGTCACTTGTATCTACCATTGACAGTTTCATCTTTGGTTTCTTGGTAGATTCTATCTTCTGGGAGGTCTGTATCCTCCATTTGCCTCTGGGTGTTTCCGTGGTTCTTCTCTCAGTTGAAGTTTCAGTCTCAAGGAAAACCTTTGATTTGCAAGTTGCAGAAACTTTGATTATCAGTCTCAAGGGGATGGATTCATCAAAAATTGGTGGTAGGAACAATTTGGATGGACAATTTGGTAACGGTAAGGAAACATGATGAAGGTTTGGTGGTAGGGTGAGGGAACTGATAGTTCTACAGTTCCAGCCTTGGACCTTGCAATGTCGAGCTTTGACCACTACTTGCTAGGTGAGGAGCTCGCTTTATTTTGCAAGTTCACGGATGTCTTCATCTTTCATTTTCTGCAGCTCTTTCTTTTGATCTCTTACTTTTGGATCTCTTTGGGCTTCATAAGAGGGGATTCAACTATCATTACTCCAGAGAGTTTATTTTCATCAAGATCGATCTGACTCATATGTTGCTTAAGTTTTGTCCTTTCCTCCTCAGCTTTCTGGATCTTTCTTTTTATTTCTTCTAGCTGCTTTGCCTGCTTTTGTAGGTTTTTTTCAGCTAAACAACCAATATAGGTGGTAGCTGGTCTCCACAAGACATTTGAAATGATCTACCAGCTACTTCGGTAAGACTATCAAAAACTAGAAATCTCTCAGAAGAACAATAAACTGATGATAAACAAACAGATGGAAGGAAGGGTGGTGGTGACAACGGTAGATGGTGTGGATGATAGGCATGAGAATGGATGCAGATGTTCGACATCACATGCATTCTCAAAGATTTGTAAAAATCTTTGAGGGTCCGAACTACCATCAAACTTTGGTAGATCTAGCTTGGGTGTACGTCTTTCAAAATGAGGGCGGAGGGCGTCGGCTGAGATATGAGAGGAGGGCGTCATCTGAGATATGAAGGGAAGCGTCCACTAAGATATGAAAGAAGCGTCAACTGAGATGTGAAGGGAAGCGTCGGCTGAGATATGAAGGGAAGCGTCGGCTGAGATATGAAGGGAGGCGTCGGCTGAGATATGAGCTGGAGTTTCGGTTGAGATTTGAGCTGGACCTCCGGTTGAGATCTGAAGCTGATGCTTCGGTTGAGAGTTGAAGATGGTGCTTCGGTTGAGATCTGAAGTGTGAGAAAACTAGATGAGCAAGAGCTTGGATAGAATGAAATCCAGGTCTGTTAGTGTGTTTGGTTACAAGTGATTGGTGAGTCTAACAGCTCGTGGATTTGGGTAATGATGTAGCCAACGGGGTGGCTCTGTTCAGTTGCAGAAACTCAAATTTGTTTAAAGATTTAGAGTGTGCTTATAGTGATCTGAACGTGGGCAATTACGGGTTTCTGATATAGAAGGTGTTGGAGTTCAATGGGCAACAGCGCCAAATGTTGACAGATCCCCTATTCCAGAGGACCTGTTGTTTACCTTTTTGCTTCTTGCTTACAGATCTATTTCTTGCTTGTTAGCAGGCTCGTTTGGGCATCATCCAACATTCCTAAGTCATATGCAAAGCATACACAATGTAAAGGACACATGCATAGTGATTTGGACAATTCTAGTTTAGAAATTGCCACTTGGTAAAAGTAGTAGATAGGAATGCATGTAAAGTGACAAATGTCACTAAGTTGTTAGTTTTCACTTTTAGATGTGGAAGAAAGTAGATAGATGCTAGTTCGACCATGAGCTATTCCATCCACCATAAATGTATGTGAGTTCTCTCACAATCTTTGATGATGAACAAAGCATTGAAGCCATTTCTTGTCAATTTGGATCTATTGCCTTGTAAGCTTGAATTTTGCACTCTCTCTAAGTCAAGGAGGAGGCTATGCTAATGCATTAATTTCTTTGTACTTTCCTCATTGATTGTGAAAGTAACCATTCTTTGATTACTAGTATTCTAGATTGTGTTTTAGTCATAAATTCGTAAGCTAGATCTTGATATTCAATCTAGAATCAGTTTATGTGCTAAACACAAAGCTTAATAAGATCATTCACACTAGCAATTGGTTTTCCCACACATGTGAACCTGCTACATTCAACATGGTATCAGAGCCAAATTAAGCTTTGCATGCTATTATCATTGAGTGTGTAATAAATTTTGAGTTCTATTCAAGCAAGGAAGTTTTTACTGCTTTTCTCTGTCTTTTCCTGAAAAGTGTTTGGATTAAAGAGGTTAGAATCAATTTTTCATATCAAAACTGATATTGTACGTAATTCTGGATTTCCTTACTTGAAAATCAGATCACTTCAAACCTCTTTATCTTCTTCATGTTAGGTCCAAAGATATTGATGTTATAGCTTGATGGAAAGTAGTAAGATCTACTTTCCATAACAATTGGTTTCAAATCAATCTGATTATCTATCAAGAGTTATAAGCTCATAAAGAAGGGTAGGGAGTGATCCAAAATCTGAGTGACCATCTTTTGATTTGATTCAAATTTTGCTTGTCTGATTCAAAATCCACTTTTTGTGTATATCAATTCAATAAATTTGAGATCTAGACAAAGTTTTGAGTCATTTAACACATTGCTTCCTACAAATTGAGTATTTTTAAGTCAATAGTGTTGTCTTTGAGCATTTTACACGTGCCAAAAGAAGATAGAACCAAAATTTGTCTATACTCCAATTCATTTTGAGAGGTTGATCTAGTTTGCTTTGTATTGGTGGAATATTTGAGACCTATCTCAAATACAATTGCAAGATTTCACATAGGATTTGGTAGTTCACCCTCTGAAAATTCCTATAGTGAGAAGTGTAGCAACATTTAGTTTGTTAGAAACAAGCTCAAACATATTGTTGTCCATTTACAAGAAGTCTTCACATTCATGGCATCTGTGGGAGGAGATCTCTTAGAAGCAAGTGAAAGACTAAGCACCTCCAACTATTCAATATGGAAGGTTAGAATGGAGTCTATTCTTATACTCCAAGATGTAATGGACATAGTACTTGGTATTGAGGAGGAGCCTCAAGGACAACTTGAAGTACCAAAATTTAAGAAGAGAGCTAGGATGGCTCTACATTTCATTAAGGTGAATGTCTCTAATGAGATTCTAAGAAAAATGGAATCTTGCACCACTGCTAAAGAATCTTGGAATGCACTTAAGTCAATTTATGAAGCCAAGAATACTTCTAGAATTCTCACTCTTAGAAATCAGATCTTTCAAAGTTTTCAAAGAAGTGAAGAGTTTGCATCAAATTATGTTTTGAGAATAAAAGATATTCATAGAGAACTTGCTTGTGTTGGTGTTACAATAAACCAAGATGAGCTAGTACAAGTCATTCTTAATGGCTTAAAAGAAGGCTATGATAATCTTGTTACAAACTCGAGCATATTGAAAAAGACAAAGCTCTCTTTGTCAAGGATAAGCATAAAGGGAGGAGCAAGAGTCAATATTCTCAAGCCTTCACCAAAGACAAAGCAAAGGACAAAGATAAAGATGGAGAAGAAGATGACTCAACTCATCCTTCTACTTCCAAGACCAAGAAGAAGAAAGTAAAGTGTTTCTTTTGTGCCAAGAAAGGGCACTATGCCTCTAATTGCTTCAAAAAAAAAATCAACTCAAACAAAAAAATCTCTCTAATGAGAAAGAAGAAGACTCTGTTGCAAGTGATGGAGAAGGATCTCTCATGGTGTCAAGCTTTTCTTCAACACCTTTCAAGAAGGATGGAGCATGGTACATTGATAGTGGTGCCTCATCACATATGTGTTGTTCTAAGAAGTATTTTGATTCAATTGTACCTTATGAAGGACTTAAAAGATCTATATATATAGCAAATGACCATGAGTGTTCTATTGAAGGAATTGAAAATATTCCTTTAAAACTTGCTTCTTCTAAAGTTCTACCACTTTCCAATGTTCTTTTTGTCCTAAGGTTACAAAGAATTTGATAAGTGTTGGAAAATTGCTTGATTGTGGTTGTGATGTGAAATTCAATGTCAATACTTGCATTATTAAGAAAGGTGATGAGATCCTAGCTCATGGATCTAGATATGGTGGCATCTTCAAGTTAAATCCTTATGAAAATGCAATTTTTTGTGAAATTGCTTGTATTTCTGAGGAGTTATGGCATAGGAGATTGGGACATCCCAATTTCAAATCTATGCTTTCTATGATCAAGAATGATAAGCCTATTGGCCTAGCAAGATCACTTTCCAAAGCTATCAAGCCATGTGAGGCTTGTGCAATTGCAAAATCACAAAAGCTCTCCACTATGGTGGAATTTGGAGGAATCCATTCTTTGCTTGAGAAAGAGGGTCTTTTCAAGCTATTTTGTGTGAATTGAGCATAATTTGTAGGATAGATTAAAATCACGAGAATATAGAACATTTTGTACATATATTATTGGCAGTTTGGCACATTTGCAGCCAAAGTTTTATTTTCTGTTCAAAGTTTATTTGTAAAGTGTAAATTTACTCAATTCTCCTCTACCTTATTTGAACAGTTTGCACTTAGGAAAAACTCTGAAGAAGATTTTTAATTAGTACAAGAATAGTTCAATGGCTCTCTGCTTCCTATAAGACTGTCGCCCTATGGCAACTTACCTATCGGGAGGTATATTAGAGCAAGAAAAGATGTATTGTTGCTCGAGTGCCAAAAAGATCTGAAGATGGCACAACGGTTTCACAAAGACCTTAATACAGTGAAGTCTTTTTTTTGTATATTGCATTGCAGGCTATGTGATGCTGAGTTTTATATGTGATGATGCTTATTCTATGCTGCTAAAATATATTTTGAATCGACATTTAATTCTGAAATATCAAGTAAAGGTCATCAACTCAACGAACGAAGAAATATCTCTACTTGTGACCTAACGAAGATCTTCGACACAAAAATATTCTTTTCTAAGGAATGAATAGCTAAATCTCGAAACAAAAAATTTCTGTTCACGAGGACATTTCACATTTGAGGAGGGGGATATGTGATACCACACATTTGTATATTTACTTAAAAAATGGCAATGTATACTTGGAAATGAGGATATGCGCTGGACATATATATAACGAAGAGGCATATATCATTTTTCGGATGTAATTGCTAAGGACCTATCTTATACTTAAGGACAAGACCTCCTAAAATAAAACGACGCTTGTAATACATCAATGTAACCAAATACAATCTATGTCCCAATAGATTTTCCTGAATGACTTATCCAAGGATTTTCTTTGGTACCCATACAGAGAATTGATTTTATATAACCAGGAAAGTATTATTGATTTTTTAGGGAAGAATAATCACAGATTAGAAAACAATCCGATTAACCATTCATGCGACATCGTCCAAGGTTGATGGGGAATGATAATTACCTTCCCAAGGAATCACATGAACTCGGGTTAATTACTGTTAAAAAAAATCACTACTATATTCTTAGTTTCCGGGTTTGTAAATTTGGGATATCCATAACAGGTCATGACCAATACCTCAAATTTTCAAGAAAAACACCCTCTGGTGACCATTAGTATTTGGCATTAATCTAGATTTACAGTTGTGCAATGGTCAATCCAATCGAGTTAGTTTCAGATCTTCCCTTTGGAATTGCCTTCGTCCCATACCATAGGTTCTTCCTCTAGGAAAACCATTGACTTTCTAATCAATCATCCAAAAATCAATTTTTGAGATTGCTCAAACAACTTTCCAAATCAGAACTATGTGAAGCTCTTGGGACTTGTCACAAAATTCCAACTTCATAGTACAAATTCCAAGTCATGTTTACTATCTCCTCTTTTCGTAGGACGTAAGTCACCAATTCTCAGTTGCCCACTCGGTAGTATGATAAAATGAAAATTTACTACAAGTCAAAAATGGCAACCCAGGCCCTTCAGAATTCCCCAGGGAATTTAGCTAGCTTGCCAAATAGGATTTTGACTGGTAAAATTCAATTTTCTTATAACCCATACTACTAGTTGTAATATTGCATTTTTATATGCGGTTGCTTATTGCTTTAATGGAGTTCCCTCTTATGAAAACGGTATAAATGTCATGGCAAATCCGGTTTGTTTTCATTAAAAAAGAGCGGGAAATAACAAAGTCTTTCCAATTTTAGGAACCTCCATTTATATTATCTAGTTTGCTTAAACTATGCAAAAAACGACGAACCACTATTCATTACAAACGTTGTACTTGTATAAAATGCATTCTAAGCAAACCATGTAGTTTTACAAAAATTGCAACAAAAAAAATGAATACCACCACCAATGAGATTTATGACAAAGTTTAACTAACTGTAAAAGAAAAAAGATAAAGCCCAATATACATGCAAAGCTGATCTGCAACCTTAGAGAAACAAATATTTTGTAAGGCTAAGCTCATATCTAGCCCCCTCCCATTGGAGCTTACGAGCACGGTTTGGGGTTTGGCCCCGATGCCCCCCAGCACCTATAGCGCAGGCATCCCAAAGGGAGCCGGGAACCACGACTTAGCTTCCCAGCCTTCAACTCTTGCCATCCAAACCCACCTGACATACAAGCAGCCAACTCGCCAACAACGATCAGACTTAACCAACTTGAAGTTCCGAAATTGCAACAAAAATCCTCTCGAAAATCCGTAAAATAGAAACATAAATTGAATTAAACCACCAAGCCTTTGGGCTCCTCTCGTGTGCTTCCCCTCAGCAACTCATCCTAGCTTTCGCTCCGATACCACTATAAAGACCTCCTCTGAGAATCAAACTAGGATGCTGAAATCCAAAGAACCAAAAGGAAATGGATGGTGTACAAACCAACCCAACCCAACCAAACCTAGATCTTGCGGATCTAGCCCCCAAGCTATGGATCTACCAATCAATGCTCAATAGGAGAGATGACACTCCGACATCATATGGCTGCCATTGCCACAATCAAGCCTCACTAGTGAGAGCCTATACCCTCCAAGGCCCATGCACCACTAGTAGTGCATTGTGACACCTCACTGGACACATTTGCAGCCTATATGGGCCACATCATCCAGTTCCCCTATGACTCACTAATAGACCCATAATAATCCACCATCATGAGTTTAGGCCTCCAACCGTTGATTATGACCATATACACATGAGGGCCCCAAACCCCTCATAATCATAATTAACTTACAGGTCGAGGTAGGCCTACTGAACTCTAGAAGGATAAACAATTCGAGATCAGTTGTGGGCATGAGAGTGATGGCATAAAAAAATGTTGACTTGGGGTGGAAGAAGACGTTGGGCATTCCCCTAGTATCTCCACTATTGTAGGGCCACTACTTTTTAGGAGACCTTGAGATTTAAATTTTTAGGTGGGGGGATAAAGGAGAGAGAACAAAGGCCCACCAAGCCTATCTTTTGGATGCTAGATATTAAATTTTTGGGTGGAAGGTGTAAATATAGATCAACTTTCATAACTAAAGGGTTACCAGGTTTTTTGAAATAGTAAACTTTTAAATGGAAAGGCTAAAATAAAAATGCATCTCCATGAAAGGAAAATAGTTTGTAAAGGGCTAGGAAGGTTTCAAAATGCAAGAAAATATATTCACTATGCACATTTGTTGGTGAAATGGGGTTAAAAAAAGTCGAAAAAAAAGGGGGAACAAAGGAGGGGGTATCTCTAACTCATCATCAATATTGCGGCCCCTTGTGTCTGAAAACACCCACTAATTGCAAAAGGGTACATATTTATGGGACTAAAAAGATCACAGTGCACTTGGCATTTTATGACGAGCCTCAACCTTGCAAAAAGAGTAGATGACCCCCCCCCCCCCCCCCCAATAATGAAGGAGCATGACGCAAAAGTGAAGGAAGTAGAAAGAAGATGTTACCCAAAACGAGGATAACAAAGATGTCATGGTGAAAGGGTAGCATAAGAAGATGTGCCATATACACGCTCAAAAGCTGAAGTCCTAATGGTGTTGAGTTTCTAGCTGGATATTGTGGACATTCCTTATAGGTAGCAATGCTTTGTAAAAGAAACATCTTGCCGACACAATGGGATTTTATCTTAAGATTGAAAAAAGGGTAACATTTAGGGGATTAGCTCACACTTGACATTTTGTGAGGGGGCCTTGGATTTTCTTTTAAGGTAAGCCCCACCCACATATCACCGATTGACTGGGTCCTTCTGGCCTCGTCAAGGGTGGTCACTGGTGGGGGCTTCAAGTGTGGCCACGAGCAGCTGAGAATTCGGTGAATTCTGGGCAGCTGCATCTGACATTAAAGCATGCATGCATGGTTCACAGTTTCTTAGCATTGTCTACACCGTAGAGGCCAAATTAAACGTACTTTTAATAAGACTTATCAAGAAAAACCGTGGATCAAGATTCAAAGCTCATGAAATCTACTGTTAATCACTTGGGCTCTCATTTACAAACCTGGCAATATTGTTGCCTCTGAAATGAAACAAATAAAAAATTTAATTTATTCTCAGGAACTAATAAGCATCAAATGCCTGATGCTGATACTTGACTGCTTATAACATGCAAAATCATGAGTCCTTCATACATTTGCTCTTACTCTAAACAATATATGATGCCTTGTTGTGAGATCAGCTAATTTTGTTTTAAGTGTACACTGCAAATGATCTGGATTTTGTGTAAAGCGGATGAGTGATTCTAACACAGATATAGTAAAAGCTTTTTTAGAGTGGTTGAAAATAAGAATATTGAAGGTCTTCATAGGACAAGCATACAACCTTCTACTGAAATATGTTGACACTCCACTTCATTCGAGATGATATGCCGTTGCTTATATTTGCTAGTTTTGAAATTTAAAGACTGATATCAAAATATGTACAATCACATGATATGTTTGAGAAGTAGAAATTTGCAGCTATAAGCAGCTTGGTACACGCTTATCTTTGAGCCGGAAAACAGTTTATATTCACACTACTTAGCAGGCGATTTTGACTAAGGATCTTGGTTTATTTACAGTGATGAAAGTCTGATGAGCATAAAAAGTTCGTGAGTACAGCCTCCATTGATATTCCTGACAAAAGCAGTTGTTTTAGGACTTCACTTACGACACCTACTGCTTCTTCAACCCGTAGAATATAATTGAGACACAATCTGCAAAGTAATTTCCACAACGCGTGATACTGATTTATCCGTGCTATTTCTGCTAAACCTCTCTAATGTTTGGCCACTTGAGCTTCACAAGTTAGTCACCTAAATACCCAGGAATCGCAATTGTTTGAGCTGCTAGGGTGCCCAACCCGAAAGAGCAGCCTGTGCCCGGAGACCCTCATCCCTACCGAAACACTGGTAGTAATATGAAAAAGAGAAAGCACATGCAAATTAAGCCCCAGTTTGGATCTCCTCCACTTTCCACCACGGACGCAGTTGTTGCATGGTGCATCTAGCCTCGACTAGTAGGACTGTGCAGCAATTTGCATGCAATGACCAAAAGGATTGGAAGAACTGCTGTGACCCAGCTAGAATAATCAATCGCGTTAACAACGTAAGATTGACATTGACATAATATAGGCAATGCGAGCAGTAAAGTCACGACCGACAGAAACAAAAGAGGCAGCCAAGGAGATGGAGCTCCTGCTGTATTAGCCATTAAAAATCAACGTCTATACAACTTAAACAAAACTGCCTTGAGTGGCTGCTGTCGACTTTGCATATCACACTAACCAACGGAGTTTATGCTACTAGTGCTATTAAATCACAGTATGGATTCCCTTGAGAATGCTGCACAGGAACTAGCGCTAATTTTAGTGTCCAGATTTTAACCCAGCAAGTGAATATGAAAGACATTGAAAGCTGACTGTTAATTGTATGGAAGCTGAACTGGGCTGCAGCCTGCATGGGCTCCAGCCTCCCATGACTGATGAATCATGATGTGTGCGTGAACGGGTTGACTTCAGTTGATCAATGAAGCCAGAAATTCAGCAGGAAATTTTTATGAGAACTTTTACTCTTTGGATGCACTGCATTTGTAGTACGGTGATGGAGCTGCTTGGAGGTTGATACAATTTGAGAGAAAAAAGGTTAATACAAGCGAAGCTGAGATTAATGAGAGTGAAAATTACTATACCTACCAATTCTCATAGGTAGCTGTACATACCGGCGCGAGTAATTCAACATTTTATGCAGAAATAATCGTTCTTAGAATAGGAGAATCCTCATGACTCATGAGATCATGGATGGAGTCAGCTGTCAGCACTTTATTAATTACAACTAACAAAATCTTAATGTGGAGGCCCACAGCTGAAGTAATAATTACAAGTGTAATGGACATTGGACGTTACTAAGCGATTAATGAGGAGTCAACTTAGGATTCAGGACTTACGAGTAGGAGTCATCACCATTGTTGGGTGGGGGTATATAGGGTCGCCGCTCGTATAGCCTCTATTAACAAGCTATACAATAGCAAAATACTATTTAATTCATTACCTATATGCATATCAATCAATATAATCTCTACAATAATGTAATAGAATGCCAAAATGAGATGATATTATTTCTCCAAAATCTTCTCCAACAAAAATATAGAAAAAGGCTTCACTTTCCTCACGCCTTTCAACCTATTTATACATAATGAGAGATGGCTCTCTCTCCTCTCTCTAGAGTCATATAGCCCTAACCTACCAATTTTGGTCCATATCACCAAATTACAACTTATACTAAAGCAATTTAAGCTTATCCAATTAGGGCAGCTAATTAGGTCATAGGTCGCAATTGGTAGTTAGCCATAATGCGTTGTCATCCATCTAGTTAGGCCTTCTCGAAAATTTACTTGCAAAGTGGTTAGGGCAAGTCCTTAGCTTCATATCAGGCGACAATAGTAACTACCTTCCTTCGACGGCTTCGACTTCTTTGATAGTTCGATGAAGTCGTTCGATATGTCAAAGCCACCTGTTGAGTGATTCCCGAGTATTTCTACTGATTTTGTAGAAACACAAATAAAACTACAAAACTGAATAAATGAATGGATTAGATTAACCGATAGTAGAATAATCCAACACAAAATAGGTAATGAGAGGACCTATGCTCAACATAAGTCAAGAGAGGATTCATGTTGAGCATGAGTCGAGAGAAATTTTGGCAATTTGATGCAACTAGCCACAAGGCACAAAACATAATTAAACGTGTACTTAAATTCTTTTGGGGTTGGGTTTAAGGCTTTCAACAGCCTGATTTGAGAAGGTCCAAGGACTTTTGAAAGCTTGATTGTTCAGGATTTTTGATTTGTGCTTTGAACCAAACTGGTTTAACATTTAACTTTATTTTTTTGGGCAATTAACTAGTGTACTAGCGATAGGATAATACTGTAATACGTTCTTTTTGAAAATTTTAATTTGGATGTGATATTAGCAAAATGACTAGCTCTTCTCATGTGAAAAAATCTTTGCTTTCATCAAGTGAAACATCATGACGCACAAAATATTGCATAGTTTTGTTGGTGGAAAGTCCAATAGCATCATAGAATGTAATTTTTATTGTTTAAACAAATTTGGCAAATTTTGAATCATGCAATAATAATCAATATTAAGTAATTCTTGATTGATATTACCAAGACAATAATAACTTTTTTCATGAATAAGAATTTATTTGCAATAGGTGAAAAACCCAACTCCATTATGTGATGTGATTTTCATTATTTAAAATCTTTACATGAATTTTGATTCTGTCAAAAAGGTACATAATCAGCAATCACAAAATTACAAAAATCTCAATACAAAGGCATTAAATAAGGCACGACTTTGTGGCTTGTCCTGTGAAAAAGCTCAGTCTTGAAAATGTTGATTATGTTTTTCCAATGCACATTCTACTCCATAATGGTCATGTGAAAAAGCAGCCATTATCCTTATGCAATGGAATGAGCCGAACAAATAGCATTCTGCTTTTTTAAGAAGCATAATCTGGACCCCTCCGGGCCTCATATACTACTCTTTATCGGGCACAATGTATGTAAATTATGCCTGTTTGAAACAAAATATAAAGCAAAAAATATATGTGCTTCTTTTCAAACACAGATTCTACACTTTTTTGTTGTCCGTATGGCGTCCATACGACTGCCATACAATTCTTCTATTTGGTTTTTTTGCCTTGAGATTGAAGCTATGAAAACTGTGAATGCATGAAGTAGGCATTGAAAACAATAGTGAAAGGCAAGACTGAAAAAGAAAGAGAATTGATGCAGCTTACACCATACAAGAAGCTGATTGGATCGTTGATGTACCTGGGTAATGCAAGAGCAAAACTTTTGCAGTTTCAAATTTTCATGAATTGTGAACAAGAGGTTGTTCAGAAACCTCTGTTTTGGAAAAATGTGCTTTATGACATTTATAGCCTAGTGGCTTCACTTTTTCTACTAGTTGAGTCTTTGTGAAATTACATGTTCAAATGCTCTTGAAATCTTAAGAGTGCCAAGTCTCATGCCCCGGTCAGGATGTTCACCTACACCTTTCCTAGCATCTATAACCTAATTCAGGTCCTTTCTCATTTCTACAAATATGAATAAAACCGTTTGACTTACATATTCTACGTGAGAAACGTCAACTATGCAAAATTATAATCATTGCCAAGAGAGCCAGTTATATCAAAGTTTCAAAACTTAAGGATCGCTACCTCACACTCTCAGACAAGCTATAGATGAAGATGCTAGCACATCATGGATTTCCACGAAATAGAACTCCAAGCAATGAAGAAGGTGATAGCAAGCAATTGAAGTTTGCTCAAAAGACCATGTGGTATTTGTTGAAAATCTCAAGAATAATTCATTTTTTGCAATGTTGAGGTTGCAGTACTTTTCCTTATTCATGGGAAAACTATTTGACTATACAACCTCTAGGTATGAAATCTACTTTCATGGCTCATAGAGTTTCATTTGCTTATCATCCTAGTTGAAATTTTTTGGTTTGACCTTATACTTAGGTTCTTATATATCTCTTTGTTATAAATAAAAATAACACTTCAAAAGTTGGAGAAGTAGAGGTTTAAGTTTTGTAGTATAGCTGCAACATGATTTCACAGCTTTCAAATTGTTCTTACTCAACATCAAAATGCAAGAAAAGCATCAATATGCACTCATGAAAGGCAGTGAAGAAAGAAGCATTGGTTGTAGATGAATCTTAGTTGGTTATTTCTTAATGGACCTTGGCTGTATTGTTGTATCATTTTTTGTATTCCTTAGTAGCTATTACAACCACTTTTAGCAGCATGTTTCATATACAGGTAGTACCAAAGTATCAATCATTGGTAGTACCATGAGTTCTAGAAAGTACCAAATCATCATGTAGAGGTAGTACCAAAGTACCAAAGCATCTTATTGTACCAAAGTACCACGCATGCAGAAAGTTAAAGCACCTTAATTGGTAGTCTGGAGGATAGAAATCTAACACGATAGGTTCCATTAGTACCAATCTTTGGTACTCAAAAGTTTCAAAAACAAGCAAACATTACAAAAATAGATCAAATCTTGTAAGATTGGTAGTAACTAAAGCTTGGATTCCACCAATTTGTAAACAACACTAAAATAGTACCAAAAAGACCACAAAGGATTGTATGCGAGGTGTGAACACATAAATATAAAGATAAAGTACCTAATTTTATAGTTTTATGCGTAAACCATGGTCACAATAAGTCTAAATAGTACTTATTTGGTATATTTTAAAATAAATATGGGACACTTACAATAAAAGAACCTAACTAGGTAGTCAGGAGTATCAGAATTGGTACACGATAAGTTATTGTAGTAACATTATTTGTATTCAAGAGTTTTACCAACACAAAAAAGAGTACCAAAATAGTACAAAATTTGCAAAATTAGTAGTCGACTACTGGAGTAATACTACCAATTGGTCTAACAACACTAAAGCAGTACCAAACAGACCGAATCGGGACGTGTGCAAACTGCAAATATGACGAATTCTAAAAAAAATAGAACCAAATGCTATAAATTCTAAATTAAAAATGGTACACACTATAGATCTCAGTAGACCAATTTGGATGATTTTAGAATGAAAATGAGACACGAGTATTAAAGCACCTATTTTGATAGCCTGTATTATCAAAATTGTTTCGCGATAAGTTCCAGTAGTACCAACACAAATATTCAATGCCCAAAAGTTCCTTGAAATATCAAAAAACACCAAACAGCTAATTGCTAGTATATCGAAAACATTAAAAAACTATCAAAAGCACCAATGAACAACAAACAACAGTACTATCAAAAGCACCAATGAACAACAAACAATAGTACTTTCTGCATACAGAAGTACAAAATGTTCCATGAGGTCCAAACAACAAAAAGAAAAGTTATTTGAAAATAATATAGAGTACTAAATTTTAGGCAAAAATATATCTTACACAAGTTTTCATAAGTACCAAATAGAAAATAAATAGTTGTTTATAAGCTTCTCCAAGTACCAACAGTCCCAAAAGTCCAAATGAGCAAAATATTAGTTGGTAAAAAACTTCAAAACAGTTCCAAACAACAAGAGGTGGAGTGTGTATCTGCAGAATTAAGGAGTAGGAGTATCAAAGGTCAGTTTTAACAGTGCAAAAGATCAGCATTACCAAGAAAACAAAAATCCAAAAAAAACAAAGGAGCTGAGTGTCGTCAAGAAGATGTACTGGATGCCTGGCAACACTCTTTCTTCCAATCCTCTATCGGCATATGTCTTTTTTGTTGGGGGACACTCGAGTTTTTAAGCTCCAAAAGGCATACACCAATTCCTTGACCCGAGCCGCGATTATGGTACCTCTAGGCAATTGTCTCTGACAGGCACTCAAGGGCAGAACCTCCTCATCGTCCTTAATGTTAAGGCAAGAATTGGCTGCATCAATATTTCTACGATGAACACTCAAAGCACCTGCAATTCTCGAATGAGGGAGATTCGTTGTGCCATCAGCTTTATTTAGGACCATCACAAGCGAAGATCTCTTCACGAAGAGTTCAATCGCCGAGTGGGGCACCTTAATTTGACTGAGGGTGTTACGCATGTTAGAAATAAGATTGGTTTCAACAGTACTAGATGATATTTGCAGCTCCCGAAAAGTTGGTTGTAAAAGTAGTTCCTGGAATATCTCCCTCTAAGTACCTAATGAAAATTGTTCTGTATGTCTTCGCCAATATTTTGGCGTCATCTTCTGAAGGTTGATCTCCAAGCCTCCTAAATTTTTTTCTTTTAATCTCTATTCTCGTTTCTTAGTAGCCCAATAATCCCTCATTGCAACTTTGTCAGCATAGTGACGAGGTTCCATGCTGGGGTCACTTGCGTACGTCTCATGCATTGTAGGAAAAATTGCCAGAATATCCGGAATTAAATATGTGAAATATATATTATTGCCCTGAAAACTATCCATGCTGGAATCGATCAGACAAAGAGCTCGATCAAACAGATCATTTTGGATCAGCCACATCGCGATCAGAAAGAGCATAATCGACAAGAAGGAGGTATATCAAACCAGTATTGAGAGATGTTGCGAACGCGATGAGAGAGATAGAGCTAGAGTGGGAGATCTTTCAAATGCGAGGAGAGAGAGCGAGCTGGATTGCGAGAGATCAAGAGCTAGAGCGAGCAAGAGAGAGAGAAGCCAGCGGCTTGCTGTCCCACAACAGAAGTAATTATTAAGCGATATTTACAGTTACACACCTGCAAATCTATTACAAATAGTCATAGTCTCTTCATATCTCTAGGGGACCCAGTTTAAAATGTTAAACAATAAGCACTTTTTTTTAGTGCATTTGTACCCAAAAAAGGTAGTGTCCTTGACAGTCCATGTTGTACCACCAAAACATGCTTTTAGCCCTCTCTCTGTCTCTCTCTCCCCCTTGATCGGAGCAAAGAAACAAGGCATGGCATTGCACACAAAAAATACAATACCTACAACAACAATTGGGTCCACTAAGTTTTCCTTGAAAGGTGATGGTGAGGGAATTATTTTTCATCAAAAATTAATTTAGTCAAAAGCATAACAAACATCTCGAGCTAAGAAGCTACCACAAAAGATCTGCCAAGCCTGTTAGCCCTTGGGAAGAATGTGAGAGGAGCCTTTCACATTAGACCATTTCTTATATGAACAATCAAAGGCATTACATTCTCTCTCTCTCTCTCTCTCTCTCTCTCTCTCTCTCTCTCTCTCTCTCTCTCTCTCTCTCTCTCTCTCTCTCTCTCTCTCTCTCTCTCTCTCTCTCTCTCTCTCTCTCTCTCTCTCTCTCTCTCTCTCTCTTCATCAAACCAAAGAAATAGGCAATGTCAATATGCACCAAAATCTGGGCCATGGCTCTCTTCTTGATGATCTTAAGAATTCATCTTCAATTGGCAACAACTTGGCAACACGGCACAATGGGTGCCATTCTGAGGTTCAAGAGAAATTCTCTATATAGTCATACGTATGTTAATGATTTTCAAAAACTTATTTGCCATTTTTCAGTCATGATGACAAATTCGCTCTCTCTCTCTCTCTCTCTCTCTCTCTCTCTCTCTCTCTCTCTCTCTCTCTCTCTCTCTCTCTCTCTCTCTCTCTCTCTCTCTCTCTCTCTCTCTCTCTCTCTCTCCATTCATAACACAATAAGACTTTTTGAATATAGATCAATGGTAATGAGAATCCTCCTCAAGTTCACCTTGAAGATGTTAACAATGACTTTAATGCAGAAGGAACTTGATTTTCCAGACTTCCAATTAAGGTACTTTGTCTTTCCTCATGTGTAGTACTTGGTATATAAGATGCTTTGGTACTTTAATACTACCTTTATATGATGCTTTAGCACTACTTGTTGGTGCTTTCTATCTTCCTGGTACTACTTGTATATGACGGTTTGGTACTACCTGCAAGTACTTTCTTTTTTTTCTGGTACTACCTGTGTATGATACTTTGGTACTACCCATGTATGATTCTTTGGTACTACCTGATGGTACTTTCTAAAACCCTAGGTACTACCAGTGATTGATACTTTGTTACTACCTATATATGAGGCTTCGGTACTACCTGCAGGTACTTTCTACCTATAACACGATAAGACTGCTTGAATATAGATTAGTGGTAATGAGAATCCTCCTCAAGTTCACTTTAAAGATGTTAACAATAAATGTAGAAGGAATCTTTAAGAATTTAAAGTGAACCACCACTGTATTGAGTTACACCAATGTTGTGCACCAGTGTCGGGTTTTACATATTTAATATTGTTTTGGTACTATTTCTGTGCTGGTGAAACACTTTAATATGAAAGATCCGTACTACAAGAACTTATCGTAAACCAATTCCGATCCTACTGACTACCAAATTAGGTCTTTTATACTAAGTCTCTATGTTTTATTTTAAAATCAACCAAATAGGTAATATTTAGACTTCTCATGACTACATTTTGCTATATTTATTTATGTTCGCAGCTCGCATACAATCCTTTGTGGTCTTTTTGGTACTATTTTAGTGTTGTTTACCAATTGGTGGATTCTAAGCTTTAGGTACTACCAATTTCACTAAATATGTACTATTTCTGTAAAGTTTACATGTTCATGAGACTTTAGACTACCAAAAATGTACAATCTACCGCTCTGGTACTTTGTTGTTAGAAGAAGCATTTAAATAGCTCTTCGACGTGTTGTGAGGGGGTTTGAAATCACTTATGTCATGTAACACAAAAAGACTTCTTTGAAGATGAAAACAATGACTTTAATGCAGAAGGAATCTTTAAGAAGTTTCGAGTGAACCAACACTGTATTCAGCTGAACCAGTGTGTTTTCGGTGTATCTTGAAATATAATTATAATTTATGACGTGGTTTCAGCAAATTTTGTTTGAAATATATATATATATATATATATAGTTAACTTTGAATCATTTCACATCAAAGATCAAATATTTTCCATTGCTTCCATAGTCGACCTCATAAATATGTTGAAGTGTGCTGACATAGTCTAGGTCACCTGAAATGATGTTTGTGTCGTTTGCACTAGATCGACTCTCCTGTTGAAAGTTTGCCATTATGCCACAATCAAATGTGCATCTTCTGGTGTCAATGCCCTCAACACAAAAGTGATATCTGTATGCCCACATGGCATTGTATGTTTTGTATTGGCAGGGTTTAGGATTTTGAGCTAGAAGAAACTTAATAAACAAGTTTATATTATCCTTTTTGAATTAAAACATTATAAAGTAAGTGGGCTTTGTAGGCGTATTCTTGCAATTTTGACTAATAATTGATATGAACTCCCTAGACCCATGGATGGAAAGTTTGACTTTATGTATATGGTAAAGCCCTTGGATCCTCGCCTTACGACTCATGAGTGTTGGAGGGTTTGCGGATTCCAAGGCAATCCTAATTCTAGTTAATAAGTGACAGGGATTTGGCACCCTTCGTATGTAAGTCCAACCTGATGATCACATAGAGATTTGATTAATTAGAAAGTCCATAAAAGGACTTTAGGCCTTTTTGCAAGACTTTTGATGTCGCAGGGCCTAAATGTCAAGTTAGTGAATAAAGTTGGGTTTCGCTCCAATTTGGATGGTTCTCACTCTTTTTTAAATTTGAATAATTAGGGAGGCAGAATGGACCAATAGGATTTAGAGGCCAGGGTCCTCCTCTCTACTATAAAAGGGACCAACTCGAGTTCCTACACATGTTCATTCTTCATTTCAATTAAGCGAATTGGTTCTCTTGTGAAATTGATTTATGAATGTCCTTGCTCTCTATCACTTTTCCTCCATCTCTTATGTTTTCTTTGGGTTTATCAATTGTTCGATTTGATTGTTATTGGGATTTCATGTTATTATACTTTTCATGAGGGAGAAAGGGAGAGAGAGAGAGAGTAAGCTATCTTGTTGTGGATCTAGTGTTAGTGGATGTAGTGTTAATGCTCAGGGTTAATGGATGTTAAAGTTAGATGTGAATCTTCCATTCATGCTGAAATCTGAACTATGCTATCGCTCTCATGGGAACGAATCTATGCGTGACAACTAACTTCATCTCTTTGATGCTAGATTGATTAGATCTTGGATTGAGGTTAGGCAAGAAAAGAAACCCACTGCAATTTTGGCGTCGTTGTCGGGGAGCTACGCCAATTTCTCAGTTTGCAGCATGTTTGTTGATGGTTAGCTTGCATTAGGCATCTTGTCGTTGCATGAATAGTGTTAGATCTGCATTTAAGGTTAGTTTGAGAGTGATTTTGTTTGATTTGAGTGGATTTGCTTGTTTGAAATCTAATTTGATTGTGTAACAGAGAAAGCTATTCAGATCACCAATCTTAAGATCCATTTGTATCTGAGATATCCAAAAAAGCAACAAAAATTGGTCAAATCTGTCAAATTTTGGTCAAAAGGAGACAAAAATCGTCATCAAAGCTAATAACTTTTTGTCCTCTTTTACTTCATTAAATAGAAATTAGAAGCTTTCATCAAGTTCAGACAATTCAAAGAGCATGCAAAAAATCAAACTGACAAACGAATTAAAGCATTGAGGTCAGATAACGGGGGAGAATACATCTCCACCGAATTCAAGGAGTACTGTCTTAACAATGGCATTGAGCAATAATACATTACCTCCTATTCGGCTCTGTAAAAAATGGCCTTGATGAGAGAAAGACTAGAACCTTAGTTGAATCGGCAAAGTGCATGTTATCACATGCGACACATCCGATATCCTTATGGGCTGAAGCTGTTTTAACAGCAACCTATATTCAGAATAGATGTCCTACTAAAGGTCTCTCAAGGAAAACACCATTTGAAGTTTGGACAGGTACCAAACCTTCTCTATCAAACTTATGACTTTTTGGATGTAATGCTTATGCGGAGAGTCCGCATGATCTCAAGAAGAAGCTCGACTTCCAAAGTATCAAATGTATTTTCATCAGATACACTACTTCAAATCAAGCCTACAAGTTCATGAGCTGACGACTATCGAAGAGGCACTCAGTCAGCCAGATTTCGATCTCTAGAAAGAAGCTACGGATAAAGAGTATTCATGTCTTATCATGAACCAAACATGGACGATTGTCGAATTACCTGCTAGAAGAAACATATTTGATTGCAAATGGATTTTCAAAGTCAAACACAAAGCAGACATAAGCATCGATAGAAGAAAAGCCTGACTTGTCGCCAGAGGATTTTCTCAGGTATACAACGTTGGATTACACTGAGACTTTTAGTCTAGTAGTCAAACATTCTTCTATTTGACTTTTATTATCATTTGCTGCTGCAGTATATTTGCAAATATATCAAATGGATATATAGACAACATATCTCAATGGAGTTATTGAAGAAGACATTTACATGGTGCAACTTATATTATTGAGAGCAAACACGATCATGTGTGTAAACTCCATAAGGCACTTTATGGCTTGAAGCAATATGTTCGAGCATGGTTTCAAAGGATCAATACTTTTCTTATTGATCACGGCTACACACCTAGATCTTCAAATTCAAATGATTACTTCAAGACAATGCAACAATCTTTTATCATGATCACTTTGTATGTGGATGACACATTGCTCTTCAACAACAATATTGATCTGATAAAAGAAGACAAGAGAATGCTATCTTTTGAATTCGACATGACTGATCTGGGTGAAGCTCATTTCTGCCTTGGTATTCGAATCCACAGATACAAAAATCAAAAGTTGATCTACATTACTCACAGATGTACATCTACAATATATTAGTCAGATATAATCTGATTAATTGCAAGTTAGCTCTCTTACCAATGGAAACAGATCTCAAATTGTCAAAGGACCAGTGTCCTCAAACAATTTAAGAGGAGCAGATGCTTGAGTATCTTTATCATTCGATAATAGGATCTGTTATGTATGCAATGATCTGTACCAGACCAGACATAGCTTTTGCAATCAGCTCCCTAAGTCAGTACATGACCAATCTGGTGTAACACATTGGAAGGTTCTTATCAGAGTCATGAGATATCTTCAAGCTACTGTGGACTTTTGCATTTGTTATGGAGCAGTCGACAATGACAAACTCAATTTACTCATTGGTTTTATAGATGCAAGTTGGGCAGGAGATGTAGACACTTGTAAATCCACTTTCGGATTTACATTCTTTTTCAACAATGGTCCAATTTCCTGAAACAGTTGCAAGCAATATTCGGTAGCTCACAACAACAAAAAGTAGGGTTTCCAACATATATTTTGACATCAAATTGCGAAAAAAAATTTCACGGAGGTCGGAGGATCTGTCATAAGCCATGTCAAAAAATTTGCTGCAATGGATCTATCGAAATTCGACACGTCAAAATCTGACATATCCTCCTTTCCGGCTACCGGATTACAACCGGAGTCTAATTCAAATTCGATGTCGGAATCCGTTAGATACAGAGATGTTGAAAACCGACATACAATTGTCGCCACGTAGTAGTTGTTTGGGGATGCCACGTGGAAAATGACAGTCCACATGGATGTCGGAATCCGACATATATACCCAGTGTCGGATTTTGACATCTCTGCAAATTTTCGACAGATTGAGAGCATTTTTAAATTCATCAGAAAATTTTGACATCTTTCCGTCATAATTTTAGGGCAAACTTTTGGTGTCAGAATCCGACACATTTTACGAGTGTAGGATTCTGACATCCTTTGTGAATTTTCAATGCACAGAGAACATTTTCAAAGCTATCCGACATCCATTTTAGGGTTGAAATTGATGTCAGAATCCGACATTTCAAAAAGCCTTGAAATTTTTTTTTTGATTGTTTTTAACTCATAGTTTATGCGTGCATTGTTTGCAAATGGGATCGGAACTGGTGAGATGTTGCATTGAGTTAAATTATCAATTATGTGATACAATTGGTGTTTTAAAATGAGGTTAGTGATCATGAGTTATGTTTCTTTCATCTAGCATAACTGATCCTTTCTTCTCTCTCTCTCTCTCTCTCTCTCTCTCTCTCTCTCTCTCTCTCTCTCTCTCTCTCTCTCTCTCTCTCTCTCTCTCTCTCTCTCTCTCTCTCTCTCTCTCTCTCTCTCTCTCTCTCTCTCTCTCTCTCTCTCTCTCTCTCTCTCGCTTTCTCTCTCTCTCTTTTTCTCTCTCTCTCTCTCTCTCTCTCTCTCGAGCTAGCACTGCCACCAAACCAGCATATGAATCACGAAATGCAATTTCATACTCGGCCTTGGATGGATAGCGTCCAAAGTCGTAATGTTGTAAAAAATAACAAAAAAGAATGACAAGTTAAAATTTTTACCATGAATTAATTCATATGTGATGACAGTAAAGAATGCATTGTAGAATATAAATGAATTTCATACCATTTGGGCATGTGGGCCCGCCTTTCCACTAGATCCTAACTTAGGATTCCCCATGCCATGGGTCATCCTACTCACCGCAGCCTCCTTCTGCAAGCGATATTTTTCTGGATCTTTGGCCTCATCGTTGTAGGCCTTCCAATTTGGCTTGAAACACCAGGCAGGTTTTGACTTGCCTACCCGAAGTGTGTCCCGCACAACATCCCTCTTATGTTGAATCCATTTGCTCATATCTTTTGATATGGCTCCTAGATCGAACTCATTTTCTAGCGGGAATTCATCCCGCAACTCCTGCATAATCCTGGATTTTGATTCTCCAAGTTGATCAGACCATTTTTTGAAACGTCTTGTTCCAAAATAATAGGAACATAACAAATGCAACTTACTAATAAAATGGTCCTTTTCTCATCCCTCACTACATCCCCATCAACATTTAAATTGTAGTGAGGGTTGGAGGACGATTCATCTGTGGCAACAAGTGGAGATGAAGGGCCTTCTGTGATGCCTTCTTCTATGTTAAGCATTTGCCTAACAGTCACCCTTTGTTCAGGTGACATGGTACCAATCAAGCTAGCTGCGTAATCTTCATATACAGACCTAGATCGACGCCATCTGCTGCCACTGCCACTGCCACTACCACTGCCACTGCCACTTCCACTTCCACTCATGGTTGTGTGTAAAAACTACCTACGGATGCTGAACAGACAAATAAATTATGAAATGAAAAGATTGTGGACCCAACAATTTAAGGACTAATTTAAAACTTCCAAACACTCCAATCTTGAAACAACGGGACAAAAAACTTGAATAATGTAATGGTCTTGAATAACTTCCACCAACAACATTCTCTCCATGAAATAAGAAGCAATTACATTCTCCTTTGCAAATATGTCATAAATTGTCCAAAGCATACTATCAACAATCAATCACACCACCATCACCATTTGACCAAATTTCTCAAGACAACTAGCTACTCACAAAAGAAATCTTTGTTGTTAATCTACTCCTATATGACAATCATAACTTGCATACTCTGGAACTCCCTACCACCAAGCAACAACAATATTCATATCTACAATGTCATG
>MU834580.1:0-45925 GCA_029204225.1 Diphasiastrum complanatum | reverse complement strand
GAGCTAAAAGAGCTCTACACATGATTAAAATAAATGTTACCAATGAGCTCAAGGAAGTTGGTAAGTGCATTACATCAAAGGAGGCTTGGGATTCATTAAAGAAGCTTATGAATCTAAGTCTACATCTAGGGTCCTAACCCTAAGAAGACAAATGTCTTCTAGTTTGCAAAAGAAGGAAGAAAGTGCTCATGCCTTTGTTTTGAGGGTTAAAACATTCAATGATGAGCTAGCATGTATTGATGAGAGCATTAAGGAGATAGAACTTGTTCAAGTTGTTCTTAATGGCTTGTTGGATGATCAGCTAATCTTGCTCAAAGTTTTGCTATTTCAAAAGACTTTGCCAAACATGGTGGATTTGCAAGAGATTTTGGTGAATGAGGAGTTTAGGCTTCAATCAAGAGGATGTGCATGTACTACATCTCAAGTTGATGGAGAGTAGGATATGCTTCATCAAAGGCAAGTTCAAGGGCAAAGGCAAAATTAAGTGATCAAGGTGAGCCTTCATCTTTTGTTAAGAAGAATAAAGATAGGTCAAATTTGAAGTGCTTCTTTTGTGGAATCAAAAGCCATTTGCTAGTGATTGCCTACAAGAAGAAGAGAGATCAAGGTGAGAAGAAAACCAGCCTAACTATTGATGAAGATGGTGTTGATGAACAAATATCAAATGATGCTTTTCTTATGTCATTTTGCTTGTTGGCTAATGATGGAGACATTGATCCTTGGTGGATTGATAGTGGAGCTACATCACACATGATATATCATGAGGAGTAGTACTCATCATTGCGATGTTAGAGTGCTATTGGGATAAAGGACTATCAGCCTTTACAAATGGAAGATGCACATCTAATAATGGAGAGGCTTTATTTCTGTGCATTTATTTCTAGTCAGTACATACAGATGATCGAGAAGTTGTATGAATTCATATCCAGAATGAAGTCGTACCTAGGTCCCTATTCCGTTGGGCACAAAGACAAGGTTCATAACATTTGAAGGCCATCGGAAGAAAGGTCGACTATTAAAAGTCTCTTGATAAAAGAAAAGCTGAAAAAGACAAGGAAGAGACTCTCAATTACTTGAAGTTTTGTCGAGCCACCCAATAATGAAGCCAATAGGTTCTTGGTTTTATGTAGGAAAGCGGTAGATCCATGCCTTTCCAAGAACCACATGTCAAAGCTGAAGCAATGCAGTGGGACCTGCAACACTTTAGGGATAATGTTAGCTGATGCCATGCCCCGAGGTGTTGATGCAGAACCTCTCCACTCAAAAGGGCTTCCAACAAAGATGAAGTTGAGAGCCGAGTTCGAGGAGCACGAGCATTATTAGTGGTAGACAGAGATATATATTTTGTGAGCCCCATGGTAATTCCCGGAAGATGGAAAGCCATGTGGGAGCTAGTGACTTAGTCTTTCTCAACTTAAGTTATGTTTTTGTGGAACCCAAATCTTTATAGAATGGGGTTCACTCAATTGTAAGAGGTGGAATCTAAATCATGTTAGGATTGGATTCACTAGCTCGTGGGATACATAGAGGCCTCCTCCACAAGTTTCCAAGCATATGATATTGTATTGAAATGCTGTTAAATTGAAATTTGAATATCTCTCCATTGCATTTCCATCTATGTTCCATTTTCATGCATTAAGTTCGAGAACGATGTATGAATGTGTTTTCTTGTTGATTCTTCCCCTTTTAAGTTTGGTTTTGTGATTAAGATCAAGTAGATGTGCAGGGCCTTGTGGTAGATCAATACCATTCCAATTTGATGTTGCTTGGTGCCTGAGTCTCTGAGGAGGTTTTGTTACAAGCGTTGAGTGATAGTTGTAACAAGCACTTTTTAGGATTCACATTGTTTCTGTGTAGCTGTTGTGTTGATGATTCTGTTGACTTTAGAAGGATTAAGTTTCAATCTCATTCCTGTATTGGTTAGATTAGATTAGTAATAATCTACAATCTATAAGCATCAAAGAAAAAACCGAAACAGATTGTAGAACGTAGGCATTCGAATTCTGATAGATCCAGATTGAAATTGAGCATCCATTATCAATAGGATTGAGATCAGTTCGTTGATGTACTAATTGACAGGTGGGTACATCACCATTGCATTGCCAATATATTGCAAATCATATAAGTCTAGAAGCAAGCAGAGCCTGTCGGTTGTGTGTTGACTAGAATCTATTAGATTGTTAGAAGTTAAGCGTGTAGAGCAAAGCATCAAACAATATGGACCTGTGAATTCCATGCTTAGGTCTTCCCATTTTTGCATTATATGTTGCATATGTTGATCTCAGTAAGTGTGAAAACTACCATCTGTTGGACCCATATGAAAAAACTCCATGAATCTAAGTTGCAACTTTCATTGGAAAAAGCATCTGAAATGGAGTAGACATAGAGATCAATGTATTTGTGTTATATCATATTTTGAAACACAAAAGCGTTTTGTGTGTTTTTTTTTTTGAAATTTTTTATGATTTTTGATTTTGTATTATGATGTATTTACACTCTTCTATAGAACCTTTGGAAAATTTTTAAGATGTGGCTATTCTCTATGATGGTTCCAACATGTTATGTGCTCTTATGGAAGGCTGCTCTCGGAAGAGGAATATTTCTCTATGTTGGAGGTACAACTACTTATGGGTTGTTATATGATGGGTAGTATGTTTTGCCAGTATTACAGGGCTTTGTTGATTCAGATTGGGCCAGTTGTATTGATGATAGAAGATCCACCATTGGTTATGTTTTCCACTTTGGCATTAATGCATTTTCTTGGTCAACTAAGAAACATGAATGAGTTGCTCTATCTACGATGGAATCTAAGTACAAGGCGCTATGCTCAGCCACACAAGAGGCAATTTGGTTGAGGAATATATTGGAATATTTTGTCATTTTGCAATGTAAGCCTACGACCACCAAGTGTGACAGTCAGAGCGCCATTTAATTAGCTAAAATTTTGTGTATTTCATTTATGTACAATGCACATAGAGACTAAACATCATAGAGAAAAGCTACTATCTAGTGAAATAGATATAGTGCATTGTAGGTGGAAGATCATCAAGCAGACATACTTACTAAGCCTTTAAACATTGATAAGTTTGAGTTTTTTTTAAGAAAAAAGCTCTCTGAAGGTAAAATAAACTAGGTCTTACGAGAGAGTGTCAAAATATGTAAGTCCTATTTATTTGGACACTCGACATGTTATTCCATTTTTAGCAAATTTTTCTTCACTCTATACATGCAATACGTGTCGGAGTCACTTTCTGGCACAACTAGTAGTGAGCCGAAACACACATCTCGTAATCAGGTCCAAACTGCCATGTAGTAGACCCCCCAAAATACTGATGTCTATATGTATTGCTTCTCTCTCTTTGTTAATACAGTTCACTTGTGTATTTTAGGGGTTGGTATGTGCTCTTTATTTCAACTATTGTGTGAAACTTTTAACATTGGGCCTACCCAATTAAATCCAAACTCTGTCAAAACCCAATTAAGTAACTTATGCTTGGGTACTAGTGAGATATAACGAATGCTGGCTAGCTAAGATTTTTGGTTTATTGAAGTGTATATTATTGTTTTGCTATAGATCCTTTAACTTTTTTGGTAGCATGTATATTTTCTCTAAGCTTTACCTCATGACATCATTGACTTCTCACATTCAACTTACGATATTGGATATATTATGTCCACCTTTTCTATAGCACAAGCCCAAAATGGCAGCAAAGTCCAATTGTTATAAAGGTTCTTTGCTTTTAAGTGTAATATAAGTACGTTGTTAGTTGCTCATACTAGCTGATGTTGGTTTAAATCTTTGTGGGCAAATGAGCCATTTTGTAAATACACGTTCATGGAGAAAACCAAATAGAAGCAGATCTTGTGAAACTAGCCTCATTACTCATGGTACAACTATTTAATTTTATTGTGTGGGTCATGTATGGGCAAAAATGAATCTTTTCACTAGAACTATTTGTTAACTAATTACTTGTAGTTATTAGAAGATGAAGAATGAAGATTTTCCATTATTCATGATAGGGTACCTTAATTTCTTAATCATGAAATACACTTGGTTTATATGCATGGATGTGTGTTCAAAAGGGCACATGACGAGGGCACATGACGAACTTGACCTACATCCAAGGTTGGTACTGTTCATGATCAAGATATGGTAGCAAAATGTGGCAACATCATCAATATTTTTATGTATTCTAACATTCCCTCTTAATGAGGATCCTGTAACTTTCTAATCCTTCAACTTAAACAACTTTTGACATCTATTATAACTCTCTGAATCCAGAGCCTTCAACAAAGTTGTTTACAACCATGAACTATGTTTCAAAAAATTGGTGGATCTCTCCTTGAAAGTTTTAGAATGGATCCTCAATAAATTTCAATTCAAGTCATGATTATAATCATGTGATGCATGTTCCATCATATTCTTAGGAATCTATAGCTCACTATTCTACTCAATATTTATTAGGTAATCTTTACATCACTTATGCTTGTTGCCTAACCTGCTTAGCAAAAGTTGACATTCAATTAAAAGATTTACTCATGCCCTTCCTCATCATGATTTTTGTTCACTCAACTATTCTTACACAACTTTAATAGCAGAATGTGAGGTAATATATGAGATCACAAGCTTTTTGTTGAGGAATAAAAGTGTTAATTCCTTATGCTAGAAGTGGGACTCATTGCGTAAGTGATCTCCAAGGATCATGTGTGAATTGCTTCACATAATGTAAAGGTTGTCCTTGTTTAGACAAGGCCTACATTATTTGAGTTTATATGTTGGTACCCTTAGTTCATCAAGGTATACTCACGCATTCCAACACATTTGAATAGATGTTACCATAGGAGGTTATAAGAAATTAAAACGAGGTGCATATTAACTCTATGTTGCAAATAATGGATCCAGACACATTGTCTACTTAAGAAATAACCTTTGGGTGTTTTTTTTCTAGAAAATCATTACACAACGATTATGACTCGATCATAGATATTGTGTTGAGTCTAGATTACTCATTATTTGTGGCATTTTGACAAGAAATTTGAAATTATCAAATGAATTGTCCCACACATGATAAAAGGTTGTGTGCCACCGTGTATGCTCTAAAGTTATTGTTGTTTCTAGAGAGTCTCCATCGATTGAGACCCTAATTTGATAGCTACTAACTTATGGAGATGTGGCAATTGAATTGATCATCCATGGGGGTGATAATATGCTTCTCTAAATTTTAGCAAAGAAATAGTCTAAATGGAAAAATCATCTCCCACTCTTGTATTTTGCTATATGCCAATACCAAGCTTTCATATTTTATTATGACTATAACAAAGACAGCATACAATGATGAGTAAGAGAGCTTCTAAATACTTCTAATGAATATACATTGAGATTAATAGAGACCATTCTAGGTATTTACAAGAAGATTATGTAGCTAGAATTCTTCCTAACATCCATGCAGGGCAGACAAAGTTCAGGTTTTATTGAACTATATTTGAAATTGGTCTTAACTCATCATAGAGATGATATTAGAGCATCCTTGTGACATTCTCAAAGCGTTCTACAGTAGTAAACTGTGAGGAAGTTCTATACAAATAGCTAATACAAGCAAACATGCTCTTGTCAAGTTTTGACACTGCCTCTGCCATTGTTATGGCCTCCATGATCGCCAAATCCACCATCGCCTCCGCCATTGTTACCGCCTCTGCCATTGTTATTGCCTCCATGATCGCCAAATCCATCGCCATTGTTACCGCCTCCATGATCGCCAAATCCACCATCGCCTCTGCCATTGTTATCTCCTCCATGATCGCCAAATCCATCATCGCCTCTGCCATTGTTATCTCCTCCATGATCGCCAAATCCACCATCGCCTCTGCCATTGTTATCGCCTCCACGACCACCAAACCCATTGTTATTGCCTCCACCGCCGCCACGCCCGTCGTTATCTCCACGATTGCCGTCGAAGGCAAGCATTCTCTCCATTACACATTGGGTTATCAATAGAAATAACAGAAACCCAGCTTGAGACCGTGACATATAGCGCGCGTCCATTGCTCCTCGCGTCCACAAATGCACTGGCTAGCAGAAAATTACAGACTACTCAGTCTTTAGATCTCTCTGTCAGTAAACTCTTCGTGCAAGAGCTGGAACTCACTAGTGTTATCAAGCTTTACAGCCAACACAAACACAACTCACTGCAACAACAGACTCTACCAGATGGACTTGTAGCTTTCACAGATGATAGAGCAGCATATATATAGAGAGGAATCGACGATCATACCTTCCCCGAGTGCTAACAACTTATAGATGCATCATGCCACAACGACCAGTTCCGCGAAGTCAATGTAGTAAAGACCGGTGTACCTAATTTTAACTCACCTAAGTCTTGAGGGTACTGCAAATGGGATCTCAAACATTAAATGTTGAACTTGCCTTGCAAGACTCCAAGTCTCCAAGTCTCCAGAATCAAGAGTCAAGAAGTGTGATGCATTGTGATTTCACTACCCCTTTCCAAAAATGTTGCCTTTCAGATTTGCATTAAAAAATGTAGCCCATCAAATTTCTTCAATTGCCAAACTTTGGGTGATAATTATACATATGTATCTATATATCTAGTGTGTGAACAAATTTAAATACCTGAATATTTCCTATCATGGCTATAAGAAATTCAAATTGGATGATGGATTACTTCTCTTCTCCTCTGCTTTAGTGGAGTTTAATAAGACCTAAACGTTTGTCCATGAAGTGACAACAATTTTGAATGTTGCACGAATGGACATTTTGAGCTTTGTAGTTACATCCTACTGCAGACAAGGAGATATGACTTCTTTATCAACAGTAATAGCAAGCGCTGAGAACTATGAGACTTCCAAGTTAGCACGCAAACGACGTTCTACCAGACATACTCGAAAGTCTAAGCATGACTCCAGCAATAGTGAAGATGAATCTAAATCTGAATCCAGTTCAAGTTCTTCCAGTTCCGATTCAGCCGAAGATTTTAATTTCGTATCGGCAGTTGCAACAAATGTAGCAACATACTGGTACTTTGGACGCGACTTCTATGGTTGTGGACAGTTCGGATACTTATGGCCAGGTTCTTTGCAGTTTGAGCATGAAGGTATAAATCCGATCAGCTTTCGTGGCTGCAGACAGTCAAGCAAAAAATGTCCTGGTTCACCACAGTTATAACAGTTTCTCAAAACAGGTTCATTCGAACTGGTAAGATCAACAAATTATAAAGGATTGTGTCTCTTCGGTGCAAACTTTGGTTTGCCTTGTTAAAATGGTGATGTATTACCTTGAACATAATTGGTAGTTGCATCATCTTGAAATATAAAGAGCACTTCCTGAGAAGGATCTTTGACATGCCTTACGTTCATAGATTTACAATCTTCTTTAGAATGTCTAGATGTACCGCACTTCATACACCATAGTCCTGAATTTGAAGAAGAAGCCTTTGGTCTCTTGTCAGCAACTTCTGAAATTTGCACTTTCAAATCATTGAACTTCTTATTAAGATCAACCATATTACTTTTCCAAAGCTTTTCAACTTTAGATGTTGCAGACTTGTCCTCAGTGGTTTTGCTATCTTCTTTTCGTTTGGACTTTCATTTCTTCCTTCGATCTGTATCATCAGTATCTGTATCTGATGAATCTACTCGAAACCTGAAGTTAAAGTATCTTCAAAGAAGCAGAGAAATTCCTCGAAGAAGAAATCTTCGAACAAGTCAATAATGAAGGAAGATCTCAAAGCTGATCCTGATTACGATCAATAATGTCAGGTGTCAAGTTTTTCGCCTATGGAAAAACCTGAGTAAAAATGCAGATTGCAGCGACAATTAGTTCATATATGCAGACTGTTGAAAAATAGTTCATTTTCTGCAGGTTTCATTTGAAAGAGTAAAAATCAAAGAAGGAAGAAGGGTTGTTGGAATGAGTAGGAGTTAAATTAAATTCCAACAGCCCTGCCACATAAAATGAAAACTTTGTCCCCGAGATCCACATTCAACTCAATGTTGACCAGTAGGGTAGTCGAAAAATTTTTTGTGTGGATCTGCCATGCATGGTAGAGCCATGATAAAAAAAAAGGTCCGAATTTCGGCTAAGTCCTCGAGTTCTTGTGGTAACATTGCGTGGAGAAAGGCACATATATCTAGTTGTGCGAGTGTCTTATGTGAATTGATATGATAAACTATGACACACTTAAGCTACTACACTATGACAATTGGCACAAATCAACAACATCTATTTAATCACAAGATGCAAACCCCCAAGTCAACTGTAGGGAGTTGCATCTAGCATCAAGGAATAATTTTTTTTGAGGTCAAGCAATCAAAAGTATATGAGCGCAAGTCAATCAACAAATAGTTGATAGTGAAGATCTTCAATAGTAGGTTGAATTTCACACATATAGAAAACCGACAATGCTAATGTTGTAGCCATCATTCAATAGCATAATGGAAATAACATTCAACACCGATAGAGAGAAGCCTTGTTACTTCTAATCAAAAGGATGGCAAAGAGACACGATAAGCTTATTGATCTAAGAAAAAACTCTCCTGTATAAGTAGCAATGCCTCTCCAGTCCTTGATAATGAATATTCAATGACACTGGTAATGTAAAGCGAGTACCAATAGCCATTGAATACAAAAATCCAACCACCGATAGTTATTGGCACCCAAAAATTCAATAGGAAATTGCCCCATCTTGAAGTGTGTGAAAATGCTTAGCTTAAAAATTTGGGATATGGATAAGATGCCATTATTATATTACAATGCAATCAATGCCTATCAAACATACAAATATTGATGTTGTTGCCACATTTTGTTGCCATATAGACTAACTTTGAAATCATCAGTACTACAGTGATTACGTAGTCGAACAATTAAGCATTAAAAAATTATCAGACAAATAATTTGTTTCAAAGAACTACAAAAACACATACATTCAGAGACGAAGCTGAATGCAATAAAGGATAGTATCAATTCAGTATGAAAACGTAATAGGAATAAATGAGTACTATAAATTGCGAATCCAGGCCGCGTACTCTATGCTATCTCTGAACGGCTAAAATGAAAGTCTAAACTAAGCGCAACATTGATAAGCAGTAGCGCAATAGCAATCTCTAAAACAACTCTAAGAATTGAGCTCAACTTGAAAACTGTATGAATATGAACAACTATTTATACTAAAAAATTAGGTCGTCAATTGCGATGGTCACTTGGCTGGTGATTCGCTGGCATCCATCCGGTTTCTTGTCATTGATTGCTGATAAGCGGTGAAATTGGCCGTAAACATTATGTCTGCATAAATGAAGCAAAACTATAGCTCTACAAAAATGAACTAAAACAGCCACAAGCGACACTGTCGCAAAAAGGCAACAGTGTCGTAATTTTGCGAAAAATACAAAAAAGGAGACAGTGCCCTTAAATCTCATTTAGAGTTGCCCCACACTTTGCTAGAGTCATTTCCTTAACATTTGAGGCTCTTTGAAAAAAGCAAAAAATGCGACACTGTGATTTTTGTCAGGCAAAAAATGCCAAAAAGGCGACACTGCATTTTTCAACGGGATTCTTGACAGGCGAAAAAGATGACATTGTTGTCAAACTTCATGTAATTCTGTAGACTGTGTAAAAAAACTTGTAATTTTGTAGACTGTATAAAAACACGAGAAAATCCGCAGAACAAGATAAACAATGGATGAAGAATAAAATCGATTAGTCGATTAGTAAGAAGGAGACTAATCCAACACTCCCTCTTAATCTGAATCCGTGAATGCCTTGACCTTCAAACTTAGTTTTACACAGAATCTTCTGTGTGATTCCAAACTTAATGCTTTAGTAAAAACATCTATTGTCATATCTTGCATTCTACAGTACTACAATCTGACCTCTTCGTTGAGAACTTTGCTTCTGACGAAATGATACTTCAGTTCAATGTGCTTACTCCTGGAATGAAATCTAGGGTTGGCTGATAAAGTAGTGGCACTTTGATTATCACAAAATAATGTTGTCAGAGCATATTGATTCAGAGATATCTGAGAGTAAATTCCTCAACCAAATTGCTTCCTTTGTAGCTTGAGAGGCTGCGATATACTCTGATTCAATGGAAGATAGAGCTATCGAAGATTGCTTGCGACTGTTTCAAGAAACTAGACCATTGTTGAGGAAGAATGTAAATCCAAAAGTGGATTTACGAGTGTCTACATCTCCTGCCCAACTTGCATCTGTGTAACCATTGAGTAAATTGAGTTTGTCATTGCCGACTGATCCATAACAAATGAAAAGTCCATAGTAGCTCAAAGATATCTCATGACTCTCATAAGGGCCTTCCAATGTGTTATACCAAGGTTAGTCATAAACTGACTGCAAAAGCTATGTTTGGCCTGGTACAGATCATGGCATACATAAGAGATCCTATAATAGAATGGTAAGAATATTCATGCATCTACTACTTCTCATGAATTGTTTGGGAACATTGTTCCTTTGACAATCTGAGTTTTGGTTCCATTGGTGAGAGAGTCAACTTGCAATTCATCAGATTATATCTGACTAACATGTTGTAGATGTATCTCTGTTGTGTAATGTAGACCAACTTCTATTTTCTGTCTCTATGGATTTGTATACCAAGACAGAAATGAGCTTCGCCCAGATTGGCCATGTCGAATTTAGAAGATAGTATTGTCTTGGCTTCTTTTATTAGATCGGTACTGTTGCTGAAAAGCAATGTATCATCCACGTACAAAGTGATAATGATAAAAGACGGTTGCATTGCAAATATTTGAATATGAAGAGCTAGGTGTGTAGCCGTGATCAATAAGGAAAGTATTGATCCTTTGAAACCATGCTCGAGCAAATTGCTTCAAGCCATAAAGTGCCTCATGGAGTTTACACACATGATTGTGTTTACTCTTGATGATATAACCTTCGAGTTGCACCATGTAAATGTCTTTTTCGATAACTCCATTGACTACTGGACTGAAGGTCTCAGTGTAATCGACGTTGTATACCTGAGAAAATCCTCTGGCTACAAGTCGTGCCTTTCTCATGTTGATACTTCCATCTGCGTCATACTTGCCATTTGAAAATCTATTTGCAATCAACTACGTTTCTGCTAGCAGGTAATTCGACAATTGTCCACATCTAGTTCTTGATAAGAGATGAATACTCTTTATCCATAGCTTCTTTTTAGAGATTTTAGTCAGGCTGACTGAGTGCCTCTTGGACAGATGTCGGTTCCTGAACAAGATAGGCTGCAGACTCATCGATATGTCGGTTAGGTGGTCTGCTAGTCCTTGATGATCTTCTAGGTAATACAGGAAGTTGATCATTTCCATCATGCTGTAGTTGCTGATCTACAATATCATCATCTTTTGATTCGCCATTGATTTGTTGTTCGTAAAGAGTAGAAGAGCTTGGACCTTCAATGGGAATAGTCGACTGAGAAACTGGAAAGTTCAATGCATCAGAAGAATCTGATAGGCCGGCTATATGGGGACTGCCCTTTTTTTTGAGGTCTTGAGACTGATCTTTGATGAAGATGACATCCCGGCTAGTGAATATCTTTGACTCGATGGGAACGAACAACTTGTAGGCTTGATCTAAAGTAGTGTAGCTGATGAAAACACATTTGATACTCTGGAAGTCGAGCTTCTTCCTGAGATCACGAGGAATCTGTGCAAAAGCAGTACATCCAAAAACTCGTAAGTTTGATAAAGAAGGTTTGGTATTTGTCCAAACTTCAAATGGTGTTTTGTCTGAGAGGCCTTTAGTAGGCCATTTGTTTTGAATACAGGTTGTTGTTGAAACAACTTCATCCCAGAAGCACTTCAAAAGTGTCGAATGTGATAACATGCACTTTGCGGATTTAACTAAGGTTCTGTTCTTTCTCTCAACAAGACCATTTGACTAAGGCGATTTGGAAGTGATGTATTGTTGCTGAATGTTGTTGTTAAGGCAGTATTTATTGAATTTGTTGGAGATGTACTCTCTCCTGTTATCCAAGCTTAGTGCTTTGATTTGTTTGCCAGTTTGATTCTCAGCATGCTCTTTGAATTGTCTGAATTTTATAAAAGCCTCTGATTTTTGTTCAATGAAATAAACAATTGTTCTTCTGGAGAATTCGTCAATAAAGATAATGAAATACTTTACATCTAGCAATGAAGGAGTTTGCATAGGTCCACATATATCTGTATGAACAACATCTAACAGATTTTTTGCTAGTTTGATCTAAAAGGAATCCTTGTCTGCTTTCCAAAGATGCAGCTATGACAAACAGAGAGATCGACCTTACTAGAAGGATAGTCGAGATCAAGGACCATGGATTGTCTGGACATGTTCATAACAGATGCGTAATTCAAGTGTGCTAACCATAATCCAGAAACCATGAATCTTCCAAAAATGTGCTTTGATCTTTGACCATGAATGCACCTTCGTCCACCTAGGGAGATGATGAAACAATGTTTGCTTGTTGATCAGGTTGCTTGGCTGCATTTTTCACTTGGAAAATTCGGCAATCCTTGATCTCATGGTTATTGTGCTTGCAATACCTACAAAACATCTTCTTCTTCGATTGTGGATCTGATGATTGTGCTTGAATTTGAGTCTGTTTCTGATTCGTTGCAACCTTCTTGGAGCTTTTATGCTTCTGTCGCTTAGAGCTTTTATTGACATATAGAGCCTGAAAAGAGAAAGTAGACGGAGTGTCTTGACTTCTTCTATTGTCTTCTTGCAACAACGTAGTGATAACTCTAGTAAGAGTTAAATCTGTGTGTGTTGATATGATCGTCACCCAGTTCTCATATGTAGAGGGCAAACTTGAAAGCAAGGACATAATTGCATCTTGATCGTCTATGACTGATCCGAAAGTGGCCATCTATTGCAAGAAATTCTTAACTGGTTAATTTGACTCTGAAGAGAATCACCAGTAGACATTTTGAATGTGAAGGATTTCCTTCGTAGATGTAACTTAGTAGTTATGTCTCTCACGTCATATAGTGAGTTCAAGATGTCTCAAACGTCTCTTGATGTTTTAGCTTCAGCTATGTGTCCAATCTGTTTTTTGTAACTGTAACAACATCCCATAACTCGTTAGCGATTAGCAAGGTCTCATTTTAAATTTTCACTAATTTTTATTTCATGATTCTTCCTTCATATTTATTGATCATTGATCTAGGGTCAGGCGAAACCAACTTTGGTTCTACATCTGCTCATTTGATACCTACAGGAATCGCAAACTTAGATAGCCAATTTATTTGAAGAACGTCTACAACGGGCTGATCTCCAGCAAAGGGTAACCACTCCTATCGTAATTTCAAAGTTTGGATGTTAAGTTCAATAATTTGAAGTCATTGAAGGCTTGGCCATCTTTAAGGACTTCCACAAAATTAGCATTTAGAACAAGTCTGCAGAAATACATTACTTTCACGACAGTCTGCAAAAATACTCTAACTGTCGCGATAGTCTGCAGAAATAAACTATGTGATCAATAGCTTCGGCTTTTTCGCATTTTTCCAAAATGCGACACTTGCATAGTTCAAAAGTATAGCTTGTGCAGCTCAAAAGTTTAACTGTTTTTAAGGGCACCTTTGGATTTTTCGCAAAATCTCAAAGAGAGAGAAAATTCCAAAGGTCGTCTATTTTGCACGAGGAACGCTCCCAGTCACTTCCCAAAATTTGCGAAGTGAGAGAAAACCACTTCACGTAAAATGCGAAATGAGAGAATTTGTGACGTCCTCGTCCTCGTCAACGTTTCTGATTTGTTGACCGTATATATATATTGTGCATAGTTGTCACAAAAGCCATATACTTCCAAGTACAACGACTTTTCTAATTAGGTGACAAGCATTCAATATAATTAATACATGGATTAAATCTATAAATAGATCATCCAAGCATAGCTTGTTGGTTGCTCCATCCATGAGATGCAGTATTTGAGCATCCCAATTACACCGTCATTTTGGTTGTAATTGCTATTTTGTATTGTGCTTCAGTGTAATATAGCAACAACTTGCTTTTATCTGTGTACAATATAGATGAATGCTTGTTGTGATTGAATGCACTTTCATTGTTGTTTGATCGCACTTGTTTACTCACTCTGATCAGACATGGACGTCTACGACTCCTCAGTTTCGTATCAGACGATGGCTGTCTTTGACGTTTGAGGAACTCGCGTTATCATACTACCACACTCAATCTGGCCAACTCCCAAATATCTCACGTTACCACATGCAAAACCTCTAAGGAAGCTCTGGACTTGTTATCAAGTCTTTATGAGACTCACGATGTAACCACGAGATTACATCTTAGAAGGAGGTTTTTTACTCTTAGCATGTCTGATTCTACTGCCATTACTTCATCAACAGCTTCAAAATCCCTGTTAGATCAGTTATCAGTTGTAGGATGTTCTATTCAAGATGATGATGTCATTATGACCTTGCTTTCTTCTCTTCCAAAGTCCTATGAGCACTTTGTGGTGATGATCTCCACACAACCCAGCCTCACTCTTCAAAAGGTGATCGATCATCTTCTTCAAGAAGAAATACAGAGAAAGACTAGCAGCCTATCCATCAAAGACACATCCATGGTTCTATACACCAAGAAGAAAGACTATTCCAAGGGCAAGAATCAAGTGCAGCAGCAATAGCAGAAGCCTCACACTCAAGGTGAGCATGGTGGATCACACAAGAAGCTTTTCTGTAGATATTGCAAAAGATCTAATCACGACATCAAGGAGTGTCGCATCGGGATCTACAACGAGACAAAGAAGCAACAGCAGCAGCAGTAGCCAGACTCCTCCAGCACGACGGAATTCAAGGAGTCAGATATACACTTGTTAATGGCTTACAACAGCAACGAAGATTGTGATAGCTGGTACCTGGACAACGGCGCCACCCAACACATGACCTCTCACAAGGAATGGTTTACGAAGTACACAGCTTACAACAGAGACCAATTTATCTACCTCGGAGATTCTAGCACCATAGGCGTGGAAGGCAAAGGAGCAGTGAAGATCAGCTTCAACAACGATCTATCCATTTTGTGTTCCTAACGTCCTTCACATTCCTCAGTTATCAAAGAATCTGTTATCAGTCTCTAAGATAACTGATGAGGGCTACATTGTTACTTTCTCATCTGAGCAGTGTACAATACTCGAGGAAGATACCACTCTGACTACATGCACTAGAGTTGGAAATCTTTACGTACTCTCTAATTCAGTTGCATTAGCAAGTATCTCTAATGAAAATGTAAACGACAGCGTTGTTCTATGGGGTAGTCGATTTGGACACGTGAATACAAGATCACTTTCTTATGTGCGTTGTAATAGTTGATGGTTTGAAGTTTTCGTCTTCATTAGATAGGAAATCTTCCTTTTGTGAATCATGCATCTATGGGAAGCACTCTAGAAGCAAGTTTCCAAAATCACACTCCATCAAAACAAAGCATGTATTAGATCTTGTACATAGTGATCTTTGTGGTCCAATGCCAACTCCATCATTAGGAGATGCAATCTATTTTATCACTTTCATAGATGATTATTCTAGATGGTCTACAATCATGTTCGTTAAGCACAAATATGAAGCCTTTGAATGCTTCAAGAGATTCAAGGCCATGGATGAGACACAAATGTTTAAGAAAGTGTAGGCACTCCTAATTGATGGTGGCGGCGAATACATCTCTAACGAGATGTCCAACTATATGGCTGAACATGGCATTAGAAGATAGTTTACCACTTCCTATTCACCTCAACAAAACGCGATTGTTGAAAGGAAGAATCAAACTCTTCTCAACTCAGCCAGATCCATGCTATATCAAACACACCTACCTGCAAAATTTTGGGCAGAAGCTACTGCCACAACAGATTCAGCACCAAAGCCGTCAACAACAAGACTCCTCATGAAGTCTGGCATGGGCAAAAGCCTAGTGTCAACCATTTAAAAATATTTGGTTGTATATGTTTTGTTCACATTCCTAAACAGCTTAGGAAGAAGCTGGATCATAGGACAAATAAATGTATTTTCATTGGCTATCCTGATGAACATAAAGCTTATAAAGTTTATGATCCATCCACCAATGTAGCATTTGTCTCTAGGGATGTAATATTTCAAGAACATACATACTATGATTTTACGTTGCTATGTCATTTCATCCTATTTTACGTAGCATGGATTCTTCCAACGTTGATGTTCCTTCTATAGAACCTACAGCTACAGCTACAGAAGTCGAGCAGCCGACAATACTTGTCATCAGACCAGACCAAGCTAGCTCGAGCAAATCTGAAGAAATTCAAGAAGAAGCATCATCGCATCCTAGTCAACCCAAGGTCCGCAAATCCTCACGGACTTGGACAGTTCCTGAGAGGTATGCACCTCAATCATTCTGGATTTCATCAGAAGACCAGAGAGCCTAGCCGAAGCAATTAACTCCAAGGATGCTGTGAAGTGGCAAGAAGCTATGGAAAGCGAGTACAACTCACTTTTGATGAATCAGACCTGGACACTGGTCGACTTTTCCACTCACAAGAGAGTTAATGACAACAAGTGGATCTTCAAGAAGAAGATCAACTCTGATGGTTCCATTGCAAAATGGAAAGCACGGTTGGTGGCTAAAGGATTCGCTCAAGTCCAAGGGGTGGATTATCAAGAAATTTTCAATCTTGTCATAAGATGCAGTGAATCAGGACTCTTATTGTGTTAACAGCCACGGAAGACCTCGAAATACACCAAATGGATGTCAAGACAACATTTCTCAACGACAATGTCGAAGAGGAGCTGTACACCTTCCAACCGGAAGGATTCAAAGTCAAAGGCCAAGAGCACAAAGTGTGCAAGCTGCACAACGCAATCTGTAATCTGAAACAGGCCGCAAGAGCATGGTTCAATAGAATCAATTCTTATCTCATTCAATTAGAATTTGCACACAATTCAGCTGATTGTAATGTTTATTCAAAGCATATAGGCACCAATTCAGTTCACATAGCTCTTTACGTAGATGATGCATTTATTTTGTCTAACAACACTTCTCTTCTACACACTACTAAGAGTGATCTGTCAAAGGAATTTGACACGACTGATTTAGGAGCTGTTCATTCTTTGCTAGGAATTCACATTACTAGAGATAGACTTCAGAAGAAGATCTATCTTAGCCAGTAGACATATCTAAAAGGCATTTTAGAAAAGTTTCATATGTCTGATTGCAAACCAATTGATACCCCAATGGACTAAACCTTCTTATGCTGAGACTGATAGTGAAGTTTTTGACTTAGCGAAGTATCCTTATCATTCACTAATCAGATCTCTAATGTATGCAATGTTGTGTACTAACCAGATTTAGCATACACTATTAGCACATTAAGTCAATTCATGTCTAATCCTAGGATCTCTCATTGGAAAGCATTAAATAGAGTGATGAGATATATTCAGGGAAGTTTAGACCACATTTTATGTTATGATGTAAATGCTATCGACCCACTCATCCTACGTCTAACTCAGATTGGGGAGGAACATTCTCTACCAAAAAATCTACTTCCGGGTTTTGTTTCTATCTGGCAGGGGGACCGATCTCGTGGAACTCAAGGAAGCAAAAATCAGTTGCGCTTTCTTCGACAGAGGCAGAGTACATCGCAGCATGTCAAGCTTCAAAAGAAGCTGTATGGATCAAATATTTAACTTCATGACTTACATCACACTCAGTTTAATGCTACCAGCATTCTGTGTGACAATTTGAGCTGTATTTCACTGTCACTGAATCCCAGATTTCATGGCAAATCCAAGCACATAGAAATCCAATATCATTTCATTTGGGAGAAAGTTTTCTCAAGGCAAGTGATCCTTCAATATAGCTCCGCAACAGAAATGGTCGCAAACATCTTCACCAAATTGCTTCCCAGGATCAATCACCAGAAGTTCTTCAACATGCTAAACCCGACGAAGATAACAAGACACCAACCGTGACCTTAAGGGGGACTGTTGGAAATTAAGCCCACAGTTTTCTCCTTGGTGAATGACTAATTTCTATGTCATGATTCTTCCTACAGGTTTATTGATCATTGATCTAAGGTCAAGTGAAACAAACTTTGGTTCTACATCTGCTCATCTGATACCTGCAGGAATCGCAAACTTAGACAACCAATTTATTTCAAGAACGTCTACAACGGGCATCCGGTCGATCTCCAGCAAAGGGTGACCAACCCTGTCATAATTTCAAAGTTCAAATGTTAAGTTCAATAATTTGAAGTCATTGAAGACTTGGCCATCTTCAAGGACTTCCACGAAATTAGCATTTAGAACAAGTCTGTAGAAATACATTACTTTCGCGATAGTCTGCAAAAATGAACTATGTTTTCAACAACTTCGGCTTTTTCGCATTTCTCCGAAATGCGGCACTTGCATAGTTCAAAAGTATAACTTGTGCAATTTCAAAAGTTTAACTATTTTTAAAGGCACCTTCGGCTTTTTCGCAAAATCCCGAAGAGAGAGAGATTTCCGAAGGTCGTCTATTTTGAACGAGGAACGTTCCCAGTCACTTCTCGAAATTTGTGAAGTGAGAGAAAACCACTTCACCTAAAATGTGAAGTGAGAGAATTTGTGACGTCCTCGCCCGCGTCAACGTTTCTGATTTGTTGACAGTGTATATACTGTATACAGTTGTCACAAAAGCCATATACTTCCACGCACAACGGCTTTCCTAATTAGGTGACAAGCATTCAATGTAATTAATACATGGATGAAATCTATAAATAGATCATCCAAACATAGATTGTTGGTTGCTCCGTCCATGAGACGCATTATTTGAGCCTCCCAATTACACCATCATTTTGAAAATTATTATCTTATGTAACAAACTTTTACTTATAGTAAAAAATCAGTGCCTTATGCAAAAATAGCTCTAGAAAATCTGTAAAAGCACTTGTAAAATTTTTATAAATTCTATATAGAATCTGTAAATTTCATGTGTATGGATATAAAATCTTGTAGCATCAAAAACTTGACGTCAACTAGCAAAGTAATGACAACCTCATGCATAGTTTGTCGATCCATGTTCCTATCAAAGATTTCTCTTGATGATAATTGCTCTGATCCGAGAAATAAAATTAATTGCACTGACGAGTCTATTTAATAGAATATTCTAGCTTCCCAACTAAGCACTATCATCTGCTGGATCACGATTGATAGAAAGACCCACTTCTGCTTAAACGAAGATCCATACTCCATTGCAAAATCCAAGTAAGACAAGAGATAGGATACAAAAGTATTCACTAAATCTCAGAAGTTCTAGAAATGATCCGAGTATATTCACTGTCATCATCCCAGAACTTGGGACTTTTCTATTTCTCAAGGCGTCAGACAGACATTAAATATTCATGGAAGGAGATCATGGCCCATAATAAGCAAACAATTGCATAGAACACGCAAGGCAGTCAAATAATAGCAAATCAGACTCATAAGCTGAATCTGTCCTGATTGGGGAAAGGAACTGCCACATGCCAAGCGATAGCAACAAAGCAGCAGCATGAGATAGTTATAGCACTCCATCACAAGACCGCTCCATCGCTCAGACAACCGTCGTAGCTCAGGCATCGCTCAGACAACAGCAATCAGACAACCACCATCGCTCTTTCACCAGCTCCTTCCTTCATCACGCCATAAGTAAAGCAAGCAACCAGTAAAACGGAAAGAAGGCGCGATAATTCTAGAAAGTTAAAAAAAAAAAATTAAAGCTGTTTTAAGGTCTTGGGTCCTCACCTGAGGGCCCAAGGCCTTAACAGGGAAGGCCCCTGGCCCTGGCCCGAGGGCCAGGGGCCTTCCCTATACTTTCTCCACCCACATTCTTGTTTCTTCTTTTTCTTGTTTGAACAAATACATTATGCTCCCCTTTGAAAACACCCTATTTGCTTTCATCTATTTGTACATTGATGGGTTTCCGTCCTTGGATAATCAAAGGAGGGAAAGTAGGCAATCCTAAGCCAAATCGTCATAATTAAAAAGCCCTAATATTGATTAGGATTAAAGGTGCATGGCTTGGAGACTGGGATTCTTCTTAGAGAGGAGAAGGAAATCGATAATAAAACGAGAAGGATAGAAAGAACACACACGAAGTTGTGACACAAACAAAAAGAAAAGCGAGAGTGATGGCGACCGCATCGGAGAAGAGGGGGATTCCTGCGGCGCCCTTTGTCCAAGATGTCCACACATTTCTCGCGCAAAGCGGTTCCGATCCATCATCTGCCCTCGTCGCCCTTCAAGAGAGGCCAGTTTCTCTGCACTCATTCATTTATCACGTTTTATATCTTCCGTGTCTGAAACATCAAGCTGGTACGATATTTCCATTGCCATAGTATATAATGTGCTCAAAGAATGCTGAAAAGCCCGAAAGCTATAATCAGATGCGCTTCTCAAAGGTTAAAGATTACGAAGCTTCACTTTTGTCTGGATCATCTTCATTACCCAATGATCACCAAACCTGTTGGTATACTCTAACTATGTGCATCAATTTTGTATAAAATTAGCACTCCCAGATTCTCTAGAGATGGGAATGCATTACAATTCAATATCAGAGGTCTGCAATGCCATCATTACAATTCGATATTAGAGGTCTGCAATGCCATCATTCATAGTTCTAATCAGAGCAAAGACTAGATGATGAAAGAAAGGATTAGGAAAAAGCAGTGCCGGATCATCTACCTCATCAAAACAAGAACAGCGTAAGTAAGCATCACTCATAATCTCACGAGTCATCACTATGCTGTTTCTTTAATGAAAGCTTTTGAAATTTATTCGTATATAGACTGTGAAAGCTTTTGGAATCTCTTGGAACCCGAGAGATGTTGTACAAACCAGCAAGAGAGAAAAATTCAGAACCATTAAATCCAAAGAGCAAATATCAAAAGTTAACAGGAAACAAGAAAAAGCGTCTGTCAATTTAGTGAAATTCATCTAACGTATGGTTGTTTTTTTTTAATCAACGCAAAGATCATCATAATGAAGCAAAGAATGAAGGGAGTTAAAAAAATATCAGACTGTTTAGGTTGCCTACCATTTGTTCTTGGAGTCATGAAACACGTTTCATTCAATGAAACTCCATTTCAAAAAGTTCGTTTCAAACGGACCGTTTGAAACGAACTTTAAAATTAGAGAAAAAAAGAAAAAAGAAAAGCCTCCTAATGTGTGTGTGTGAAAGTTTGGCATATAAAAATTTGAGTTAAAACTTAGTACGGAATAGTGGAATTATGAATACCTTGTGCATGTGCATTATGTGATGTATCTTAATGTCTCATGGAGTCCTCGGTCATCTAATGTGTCTATTACCAATTGTAATATTGTCATTGTATAGAGCTATTCACTATCTGGACACTTAAACAACACTTGGTTTTCCTTTAACAAAAGGCTATAAATAAACCAAGGAAAAAAAGGTAAAACCCCAAAAATGTTTTGTCGTTTCTTTCCCGTTAGAGCCAATTCTTTCCCGTTTCAAATACATTGCAAAAAGGCTTTTTGAAAAGGTCCATGAAACATTGCTTAAATAACGATTTTGGTGTTGATGAGCTTGCTGAAGCAATTTTTGATATTTTTATCTGTCTCGAAGGATTTGTTTTGGTATCTTATATCTCAAGTCCAAATCACAATGTGAAGTTGCCATAGTGGCATTCCTCCTACAAAGTTGATTTTGTAGGATTGCCTCTCCTTTCCATGTGGAAGTTCTGCGTCATCTTTCACCATGACTCATAGTTCTATAGTGTACAAAATGATATAAATGTCATTCTATGCATATGAATGGAAAAAAAAGAAGATAATCGGAACAATCTGTTTTAATATGTTTTTTTTTCAAAATAGAAAAAACCGAGAGAGAGAGAGAGAGAGAGAGAGAGAGAGAGAGAGAGAGAGAGAGAGAGAGGTCTAGTATCATGTTAGAGATGAGGTGTGAAGATTTGTGCATGTTTGACTTGCTCATGGAGGGATTTACACTCATCATCATACCAAGGTTGATGAGTTGGGTGTGATCGAGTATGAAAGGGTGTAACTTTGTGGTGTTTGGATGGAAAGGCTATGGAAGTAGTTGTATGGAGCACAGTTGGTGAGGAGTGTGGCTTCTTCTATGAGTGGGCTATTTTGTGGAAATTTGTGAAGTAGGGAGAGAAGCAAGTCTTGGTTAAGTTGTGTGTATTGCTTGTTGTACGCATATATGGATGCTTAGTCCATGGTTGGGTGGGTGGGAGGGGAATGGAGTGTGAAGGTGCCTAGACAGAAAGAGAGGAAAGAGTGGTTGGACAAATTGGTGGGAGAGACGTGAAGTTAGATAGGAATGGAACATAGATGCACTACATTCCGGGAGTGTTCCAGAATAGTTCTGCGATCCCAGAGCGTTCCGGGTCGGAATGCTAGAATTTTTTTTTTTGTTTTTTTAAAAAATTATCTGGACAATGTGTTTTTATTTCCTTCCATCTCTTGGAGATTTTTTGTAAAGATCAGAAATAAGGCTGGCCTTTTTTGTCCACTAATTATCAACAACAATTGTATTCGATTTTGAAATGTCTTTGGACTGGACACATGGCTTGCTAGAAAAGTTTCTCAGTGAAAGCAACTGGTATATTGTTCAATTATTAAATCAAAAGCACATTGGCATTGAACGGCTAAATGTATTAGGAGCTTTTGGCTTTGTTTTATGCGGTTGACAATTTCAATGTCTTCTAGCACCTTAATTTTAATTTTTTTAAGCCTCAGATGTTAGAACAATTTCGATTATCAGTCTTTATTATGTGCATGACCTATATTATTCTTTTCTTTTCGCGTTTGCATCTTCCCATGATATTAATCAGTCATTTTATAGCAAAGTTGAAACTTTCAAAATTACCTTGTTAGCCAAGGTTCAAGGGGTTTTCCGTGGTCTACAATCATCAAATTGCTTTGAACTTTTGTGCACATGAATTACGTTTGGCTGATATTATGATACATGCCTCTTTTATGATGTTTGATACAAGCACTCTCAGTGTTTACACCTTCTGAAGCTCTTCTTCCAACCCTAATATCTTTCATGGCACTGTGGCACAATGTTTACATCCCCGATTCGAATTGGTCGATCCGAGGGTACGAACCGCGTTCGAATCGGATAGGCCAGGTTTGAACCGTTCGAATCGATTTTAGGGTTTTTGTACTTTTATTGAAATCTGATTCTTTTTGAGGATAAATCATGATTCACATTACATAAACTTAGTAATAAGCTAGTATCAAGCTAAGTTGGGGCTCGAGGATGTCCGTAATACGTAAAGCTGGCATGATCATTGAATCATTGTATTAGTATTGTAGACAGTGGACACTGGACAGGTCACAATAGATCCATCTTGAATAAATTCTATTGAGAATCGAGATCTAAAATGTCCTGACTCCCGTCGCCCTCGGGCCTCTTGTTTAAATCTACAATTGCCCCAAATTTGTGTGACGTATCCACTGTCTAGTCATTGACTCACTAGTGAAGAGTGGAGATCTCTCAACCTTTGGACTCTGGAGTCAGGATATTAGATAAGCAAATGTTATGGAATAAATCGAAGGTTGAGAGCTCGTCAGATATTTACAAATTACAAAACAACAATATACACTCTCATGAGTCCTCCCTATGTCGTTGCCTCTTGAGTCCTGACTCTTTAATGTAACAGCCTATTAGTAGATACTAGATTTATTGATGGATCTCAGATCCATTGTTGCACGAATCGCGGTTTGAACCTCGAATCACGGTTCGATCTGTTTGAACCATTCGAAGCCGGTTCGAACCGGATTTTAAAAAAAAAAAAAAAAACCCCAAAAAAGTCAAGAAAATGTTTTCCAGGTCAAACCGGAAACGTTTTCCAGTTCGAACTGGAAAACGTTTCCGGTTTGAACCGTTTTCCAGTTCGAACCAGCCTGGCCAATTCGAATTGGTTCAAACTGGTCGAATCGGCTTGTAACCTTCCTCAGATCTCACTCCCCTCCTCTTCTCCCCTCTTCTCTTCTCCCAAAAACACGTTAATAACACGTTTTGTCTCTCCTCGGGCCCAGGCATGGAAATAGCAGTTCCAGCGGTTCGAACCTGGAAAACATTTCCGGTTTGAACTGTACCAGCCTGGCCAATTCGAATTGGTTCAAACTGGTCGAATCGGCTTGTAACTTTCCTCAGATCTCACTCCCCTCCTCTTCTCCCCTCTTCTCTTCTCCCAAAAACCACGTTTTGTCTCTCCTTGGGCCCGGGCATGGAAATAGCAGCTCCAGCAGTTCGAACCGGCCTGTTCGAACCACGATTCTTGGTTTGATCCTCGATTCGAGCAAACATTGCAGTGTGGCAGCAGGGCTATGAAGTCCTCAATTTTTGGTTTTGAAGACTTTTGATGATTGGATTTTGTTTGCAACAAATTAACACTTAATACTATGATAGCTATGCTTTTTTTGGACATCGTTCCGGAGTTATAGAACGTAGCGTTCCGGGACGCAGGGGTTTGGAACGCCGTTTTGAAGCAACATAGGAATGGAATGAGAGAGGATGACACCATGATATAATCAGCGACAATGTGGTTGCCATTGTGTAGGTGGCAAGTGTAGTCACCCGAGTTAGGTCATCTAGCTAAGCCATTCAAGACGACAAGCTCATGTGCCTCACACAACTAAAGAAGATTACAAGGAGTAAGATAACTATGGACAGAGAGGGAGGGAGAACAAATTTAGGGTTCATGGTTTATGGGGAGAGAGGGTTTAAGGTGAGAGAGAGAGAGAGAGAGAGAGAGAGAGAGAGCTTGTTGGTACAAAACATAGTTGTGTCGAATTGCGATTCATTGAAAGAACCGCGATTCGAAAGACCTTTTTGAAAAGGTCCGGTTCGAACCGTTTTTTGACTGTTTGAACTGTTTTTAAAAAAAAAAAAAAACTCGTCGCCTCCTCGCGAACTACTGCTCCTCGCGACCTCCTGCTCCTGCTCCTCGCGACCTCCTGCTCCTGCTCCTCGCGACCTCCTGCAGCCTGCTCGTTACCTCCCCCTGGGCCCTGAAGCTTCCCAGATTTCCGCGCATGAGAGAGAGAGAGATCCGAGACACTGGACAGAATATAGATCCGCGAGTCTGGAGAGAAATCCGAGAGAGAGAGAGAGAGAGAGAGAGACGGGTGGAGTTGTGTGAGAGGGGTGGAATTGTGTGTCACGTGTGGCTGTTCAGTGTGTGTGACTGTTGACAAATGTGTGTGTGTGTGTGTGAAATGTTTGACAATGTGTGTGGGTGTGTGTTTTTGTGTGTGTGTTTGACAAATGTGTGTGTGTGTGTGTGTGTGTGTGTCTGTGTTTTGTCATTTTCGTGAAATTCGAATCATTGAACATTTGCTAATTTACCACTAAATAACCATGCACATGGTACATTGGAATATGACATATGTAATATGTAATATGTATGTTGTGACCTTAATGTTTTAAAAAAAAAACCCTAAAACCGCTTCGCCGGTTCAAACCTGGAGAAGTCGATTCTTTCCCGATTCAAACTCGATTCAAACACGGTTCGAAAAGGCGATTCGAAAGGTACCCTCAAACATTGGTACAAAAGATAGAAAAAGTACATGTCAGGTGTCATAAGCATGGGAACATAATAAACATCTTCATAACTAACATAGGAAAAAACTCACAAAGCTAAATGAACATAAATAAATAAATCAAAATCAAATGTTTAATCCTGTCTCAGATTCTTTGTTGACCGAACTAAATCAACTATGACACCCCCCACCTGGGAGCACCACAAGAGATGGGAACCATGACTATGTAATGAGCGAGATGACCTGAAAGCCATGTAGGGATATTTGGTCTCATGGGTATCCATTTGTGCTAGTCTGAAGAAAAATGATAAGTCAAAAAACTGCCTCATCCTATAGTGAAAGAATTGCAAACTTTTCTGATATGATCTGATGTGGCACCGAGGGTTTCATTCTGATCATCCACAAAAGCATATTGACCTGTGGACGAGATCTACTAGCCCATTCTAAGCAAGTGAGGCGGCTTGCGTGAAATCTCCGCTGCATACATGGCTGTTGGAGAGACCATGATATCAAAAAGGTGACACTTAATCGAAGCATCACAAATGTATTGCCTAAAACAAAACCTCTCAAGCTGAACTAAAGTTGCTTGTCCCTTCACTAACCTAGCAACGGCTACCTGTCTCATACTGAAAATCAGGCCAATGGAAAGGACCCCAAGTTATGTATATGAAAATACTATCTCCAAGGGGTGAGACCATCCCATAAAAGCTCCTGTCTCTAAATGAATGCACGGGAGGTATTGAAAACCATAACGTTGCTCTTCACCATGTTCACCATCAATCCCCAGCATGAACAAAAAGAACATAATATATGCACGTGTCTCTGTAACCCCTCTTTACTCCAATACGATCGAACGGGTGATTGGTTGGCAGGCTCACAAGTTGAGTCATGCTAAACCCTCAGCTTAATGAACATATGTTCTGCATGAGAAGAGCACTTAGATCAATGAAAATGTTGTTTCCTTTTTGGAAAGTAGGAGAAAAAGCCTCCTTAAGCATCTGACTGTTTCCTGGGTCACCTGCCACCTGCTTGATGCCTTCTGCCCCTCCCTTGCAACCCTCATACTTTCCTTTTGGCTGCCTCTGATCTTTCTTGGAAATTAAATGTAAGCTCCTGGCCTCCCTGCCATCCTGTCTGCCTTTTAAAGAGAAAACCTCCTTAAATTTCAGGCTGCTGTTCAAACTTTATTCCACCTGTCAACAGCTTGCTGCCTTCTCACTCTTTTGCCGCCCTCCTACCTTGCTATCGCCCACCTCTTTGTCCCTCCTGACCATACTAGCAGCCTACATGGCACACTTGACATGCATTGGCATCCTGGCTATTCCAGCCGATGGGCTGTCTGGCCTTGTGATACCTCTAGTTTTGTTGGTTAGTTGGTGCATGAATGTTTCAGCCAAGCAACATTGTCCTTAGTGTGGAAAACTGAGGCTATTTTTGAAAGCCTTCACCCCTTTTTCTGCCAATTTTTGTGGTACTGTTGAGAGCTCATTGCTCATTGCAAATTTTTAAGTAAAGGCTTTAAAATGCACAGTGACGCACTTCAATCCCAGCAACCTAGACAAAGGTCTGGCCATGCATACCACATATCAGAAAAGAAGGTCCTGTGAGCTCTCGAGTTGTTCTCAACTTTCTTGGCTCACATGTTCAATCTTGAAACTTGATTATAGGGACAAGCAATACTTGACAGGAAGATAAGCAGTTCAAATTTTCTTATATTTTACTAGTAAAGAGTGCCCGTTGTTGACGGGCAATGGCGGCCGATGTAGGTGACGGTCGATGATTTGGAACTTCAGTATGTTGTTGACGGGCGATGACGGGCGATGATCTAGTGGGACCTAGGCGTGACATTAGGTGTGAATGGCAGGCTGTTGCCATGAGAGGGGGAAGTAGGCGTGAAATTAGATGTGATGGGTAGGTTATAGGCATGCAAGAGTCTCACTAAAACATGAAAGGGGGAAACGTAGGTGTGACTGGTAGGCTGTAGCCATGAGAGGGGGGACGTAAGCGTGACCGGTAGGCTATAGGCATGGCGACATTATTATATAATTTGTGTTGCTGCATGCGTATATGGAGTTGTCCAATTTCCAGTTTTACAGCCTACCCTCTATATCTTGGACTGACACGTCTATTGGTTAAATACAGGCTTCAGCAGTACAAAGTTGCAGAAATGAAGCTTCTTGCACAACGAAGAGATTTACAGGTACCTTATAGAGCAGTTTCTTTTGTGTCGGTTGCACTTCCAGTTAAGCTTTTGCCTTGAGAAGTTAGGTTGTTGTTCTTTGATCTGTCAGAGTCAACCCAGGAAAGCATATTCCAGAAATAATATATAGTTGTTTACCAAGCAGTTCTTTGCAGTTTAACTCTCTTTAAATTTGAGATATAGGAGTCAAAAACTGGAAAACATGAGACTAAGTGAAGATCTACCAGTTAGCCTCTGGCATTGTTAGCCTATTCATGTAGTATCCCTTTCATTTTTAGCAATCATTATAATTCTGCAAGCAGTAATCTAAGTGCAGAAGGAGGGCAATTTCTTTTGTCCCCTTTCCCAGTCCAAAGTGTTGAATCAAAATAATATGAAAATTTGGAACTGACAAAGTGAGTGTACAAAAACATAGTGATAATTTGATTTCTTTTCCTCCCCATTTTTGAAAACAAGCTCATGAGTACAGAGTTTTTAGAACAGTGAGGAAAATTTAACTTCAATATGATACCATTCAGTTTATATGGATTAGGTGTAAAATCTGATCATTGGTTAACCATGCAGAGTAAGGTACCAGATATCAAGAAATGTTTGGACATTGTGGGTGCTCTACAGGCCAAACAAGGGATAGGCGAGGTATGCATGCTCTGCAACTGAGCAATTCTTTAAGTGTTCTGATGATCATTAAAGGCAAGGAAGAGATCATGCCAATAATGCCAGAAAAGGCTCAGATAAATACCAAGGAGAAGTGACAAAGTTTTTTCCTTTTTTTATAAGGTCATAGTATTTTCTTTCCTTTTTTCTGCTCTTTAAATTTATAATGTCCTAAGCAATGCATTTGATGTGATGAAGTGATAGAGGTGCTCAATACTGTTGTACATGATGAGAAATAGTGCTGAAACTATCCAGGATCTTGTACTAATCTTGACACCTAATTTAAGACTAATTACTATCTCTATGATTAATAGTCAAGTTGACTTTGACTAACTTCTTACTGCTTACATTTAATCAAGTACATAACAAGATAAATGCAGAACTAAATTGAAATTGCTAACTATCAGTCACCATTATGGTTACACAAATCAAGATGATAGCATTATCAAGAAGATAGCATTCTATTATAGAAGTTGAATGTACAATCATGAGAAGTACACAAAATGATAGCATAAAATTACTATCAAGATCTTTTGTACTAACTCGTTGGAAGTGTCTCTATTTATAGAGTTTTCTCCTCACTCTCTCTCTAGCCCATCCTACCTCTGCCTACCAGTAGCCACCTACCACACCTACTCACCTACCTACCTAGCATTCTCAGCTACTAGTCTTACTTTACACATGCCACAAGTTTAGTGATAATTGATAGGTACATGTAGTGTAAGTCCATAGGGGTCTAAAATTCTATTATAGGCCTACATAGGATTGTCTAGTTTTTTCATTAATTCCTCCAATACTCCCGTTACTGCAGATCTAGAAATACTTGGATTTTTAGATTTAACTGAGAGTTAAATCTAGTATGTCTATCATTTGCCTGTGCCTTGGTAAATATGTCAGTTGTTATGAATTTTGTTCTGTGGTGCACTAGCCGACCTCCTTGTTCGGCACTTTGTCTTTGACATAGTGTCACTTGATCTCAATGTACTTGCTTCTAGAATGAAACCTCGGGTTTACAGTCACTGTTATGCAACTCATATTGGCTGCTTCCTGCTGTTCTAGGAGATTGGTCCATTGTTCAACATAAACACATACCTAGAAGTTGATCTTCTGGTATTAGCATACCAAACTATTGTCAGATATAATTAATTGTTTAGGCTAAACGTTTGTACATTGACCCCTATGTAATTTTCCTAAAAATAGTAGGGCTACATGAAGCTAATTCAAGGGCCTACATTTAGGACTACTAGGACCTACATCAAGCGAGTACATGTGCCTATCTTTGACTAGTAGATGTGGACTAGTAGTTACATAGGTGAGTATGTGAGGTAGGTGAGAGAGAAGTATGTGAGGTAGGTGAGAGAGAGAGAGAGAGAGAGAGAGAGAGAGAATTAGAATTATATATATTAATGTCTGTCAAGTACCCGAGGGCACATAAGACAAGTAGAAAGTACATCAAAAAAGAAGGAGCATTGTCCATGTAGGACTTATTCCTAACAACTAAACCAGCACTAGAAAACAGAGAGAAAAACAAAGCTTAACCTCCAGCTTTGTTGAGGGTACAATATCAGTAGCTTAACCACCAGCTACATTGAGGGAAAGAGAAAACTGAAATAAGTTAGCTAACTGGCTAAGTGGATATAAAAAACTGCGTGATATGGTGAGAAGTAGGTGTTGGCCTCCGGTGAAGAGCCCTGGGCCTGGAGGAGCGAAGAGGATGCTGGAGCTTCGGTCGTCGTACTGGAATGTCTATCTCACTGTCAGAAGTCTCATCTCTATCCCTCTTGCGTAATGTGGGACTGGCAATGATACACATCAGAAACATCCAATAAAAAGGAAGATTTGTGGAAAGGCTCTCTTTCCTATCTACTACAAGTTGAAATTTTGTTGGAGGTAATGGCTAAAGAATCGGAAGCTATCATTTTTTTGTTTAGTGAGGATCGGTTGGATGGCACAAACTACTCCTTGTGCAGTTACATGATGAAGAATCTTCCCATAGCGAAAGGGCTGTGGGATTTGTTCAATGGTGATGAGGAAAGGCCTCCTTCTTTGGCACCTTCTACACCTCGTGGATCATCATCATCAACATCATCTTCTACATCTTCGGAAGAACAAAAGAAGTGGGATAGAAGGGATGCACAAGCACATTCTATGGTTGCTCTTGCTGTGAAAAGATCTATAATACCTCATATTAGGTCTTGTAAGACATCTAAAAGTGCGTGAGATACACTTTATACTATGTATAGAGTCAAAAATCCAACAAGAGTGGTGTATCTTAGAAATCAACTTTCTTTGTTGAAGATGCAAGAAGGGGATCAAGTGACCAATCACTTGACGAAGATCAAGGATCTTTGTGAGGAGCTTCTCAATATTAATGAGATAATTGAGAATGCTCAATTTGTTTCCATTACTCTCAACTCGTTACCTTCCTCTGATCTTCCATTTGTTTCATCTTTGAGTATCTCTCTTAGGGGACATCAACTCTCCTTTGATGAACTTGTTGGGCTGCTTCTTCAAGAGGAGCAAACGAGGCAAAATTTTGCGGATGACACTCAACAAGATCAAGCTTTCTTCATGAAAGGCAAGGGCAAAGGCAAGTCAAAAGGAAAGGGGAAGCCTCCTTCCAAGGATGAGCAAAAGCCCATTGGAGATCAAAATGTCAACACTCAAAAGAAAAAAGGGAAGTGCCATTATTGCAAGAAGTATGGGCACTTCATCAAGGATTGTAAGAAGAAGCTTGCGAAAGAGGAGAGTAAAGGAATTGATACTAGTGCTTCACTTGCTACTTTGAAGCAAGAGTTTGAAGCTAGTGGTGATCTCTTTAACCACAAGACTATGCTTTTGTGTCTAATATTGCTTCTACTAGTACTTCTACATCTATGAGGAATTCAGGTTCTGTTTTGCAAGTTGCTGATTTTCAGCCCATTGAATGGGTGATTGATAGTGGTGCTACTCGTCATATGACTTTCCGCAAAGAAGCATTCACTAAATTAGTGAAAGTGCAAAATGGAAGCAAGGTACAATGTGCGGATAATGCATCTTATCCTATTCATGGAATTGGAATTGTAGCCTTCATTTTGCCTAATGGTGAAGAAAATTACATCAAGAATGTGCTTTATGTTTCGGGAATCAAGAAGAGTCTTCTTTCGGTTTCAACTATGTTGAAGCAAGGACTAGTTGTTGAGTTCAAAGAAGATAAGTGTCTTGTCAAGGATCCTAAAAGATCTCTCTTGATTATTGTTTTGGGAACAATGCATGATGGCTTATTCATGATGGATACCTATGAGCCACGAATTCCCTCTACGTGTCTTGTTGCTTCTACATCACAATGGAGTTGGCTGAATTGTGGCATGCAAGGTTTGGGCATCTCAACTTTGCAAGTTTGAAGAAGTTAAAGACATTCAATATGGTTGAAGACATTCCTACTATTGAGCAGCTGGAAGGGCATGTATGCGAGGGGTGCATACTTGGAAAGTTTCAAAGGAAACCTTTTCCAATTGATGGAACTATAAGGGTTCTTGATAAATTTGATTTGGTTCATAGTTTGTGGTCCAATGAGGACCGAATCCATTGGAAAGTGCATCTATATTGTGACTTTTATTGATGAATTTTCTCGTTTTACATGGATCTATCCTATGAAGGCTAAATCAGAAGTTTTTCAATACTTCAAAGATTTTCTAGCAATGGTGGAAAATCGGTTTGGGCATTCTTTGAAGACCTTACGCACCGATCAAGGAGGGGAATACATCAAGAGTACGTTCGGTGCATTTCTTCGAGAGAAGGGAATTCTACATCAAATGACAACTCCTTATACGCCTCAATAAAATGGTGTTGCCGAGCGAAAGAATCACACACTTATGGAGATGGCCCATTGCATGCTCAAAGCAAAGGGTCTGCCTCACAAGTTTTGGGCTAAAGCGGCTATAACGGCAGCATACATAAGCAATCGTTGTCCTACTAAAGCATTGAAAGTATTAACTCCTTATGAAGTTTGGTATGGGAAGAAGCCTTCAATCTCTCACTTTCACATTTTTGGTTCATGTTAGAAATAATAAATGATAATGCTAGTTTCCCATAGGTTACTTTGACCCAAAAGGTTGAGACTTGTGTAACCATGGGGTAGGTTTATTATTTAGACCATGTTAAGATAGTTTTAGTTAAGTTGGACCCAATTTTGGTCTAGTGGAAACTCGTGGGTCCAAGTAAAGTCTAATTATGTTAAGGGACCCTATCTTAACTTTTGGAAGTGCCCTATAATTAGTAGTGGATTTTGGAAGGTTCTAAAACTTAGAGTTTGGAAGAGTTTAGGCCCTTGGAAGGCCTATTTATATGTACTCATTGTTCATTTGTAGTTCATTCCCTTTCAAGCGTTGCTACTACTTTCTCTCTTTTTGAGGGAACCTAACCCTCTCCTTCTTCTTCTTCTTCTTCTTCTTCTTCTTGTATATGGAGATTGATTGTTAGAAGGATCTTGGCACTTTGATTTCCTACATGGTATGCTTGATTTAGGGCGCCCTACCAAAAGAGATCGTCTTCACTTAGGGATCACAAAAATTCAGCACCTTTGCTGATTTTTTGGAGTGAAGATCTGTTCAATTTTGACTCTTTTCCGTTTTGCAGGAGGGAGCCACACATCAAAGAAGATAATAGGATTTTGGGCGCCCAAAAATCAGTTGGTTGTTTGCTAATTTTTCAGGTTGCAGGAAGGCACCATTAATTATCTTCTTCGTGGCTGCTTTTAGGTCGCCCACATCCGTGTAGGTTTATCCTACTTCCGTTGGTCTGCTACTGCCCTATTTTTCAGATTTGCTCCTTTGCAGGAGGGTGCCCATCTACAAGCAATTTTTATCTTCTGATTTAGTTGAAAAATCAGCACCCTTGCTAATTTTACAAAGTGAAGATCTGCTTCTTTTTGCTTGTTTCCAGCTGTGGAAGAAGGCGCTAATTTTTTGTGATGATCCGATCACATTTCAAGGCTGAAAATTGGACAGCATATTACCATTTGTAGGGTGTTTGCAACAGCCCTATCCGTGTGTGTATTGTTCACACTTTTTGGCAAGAAAGAAGGGCTAACCTAATTCTTTGCTTGCTGCTTTTTTGAGTTTGTAATGCAATTTCAGGCTGAAATTTTTAGCACATAAGGCTTGTAGGAGGGTAGGTTCCTACATCCATCTAAAGTGTGGTTTCGACACATTTCGGTGCTGATTTTTTAGATTTGATACTTGCTGGTTTTTGTGTCTTTTAGGGCACATTTAGGGTTTGAAAAAATTCATCTTCTTGGCTGGTTCTTATGGCAAGAGATTTGGGAGCAATGCGTACTTGTTCGGGCGAAGTTATGATGGATGGCATCAACTATTTTTCATGGAGTTGCAAGCTGAGGTTTGGCATCGACGTGATGATCAAGATTTTATCGGTAACAAGATCTATCTTATATCATTTGAGATTTTGCAAGACCTCTAAAAGTGCTTGGGAAATACTTTTAAAAATATACCGAATAAAAGATTCATCATCATGCTTTCTCCTCTCTACTTCATCCTCTTTGAAGGTAGAAGAGCAAAGGCATCCAAAGTTTGATCATTGTCTTTCTACAAGTACAAGTTTGCATCGGAATGTTGGTATGGTAGAGCATTCTTCTTCTCTTGAGCCATTTGTTGCAAATGATGGATGCATTAGTGAAGAACTTTATGAGCAAGCTTCTCAAGTTAATGTTTTGGAAAAGGCTGAAATCAAGCATTCTTTGAAGCCATTTTGTACCAATGGAAGAGGAGAAAAAATCATGCCAATTAGTACGTTGGTTCAAAGTGGCGTGTTGCTAGATTTTTTGGGTGTTCAAAGTGGCAAGCTGCTGTTTTTTTCCTTTGAAGATGGTGGACACATTATTCAGCCATGGTTTATTGATCATTTTCAGTGTTTTTTGAAGATGGTGGACACATTATTCAGCCATGGTTTATTGATCATTTTCAGCCTATGTTACATCGCGAGCATCCTATTATGCATCGGGAACGGCCTGTGGAAGGTTTTTGGATAGCAAGGTCCACATTTGGAACACTTTGGACAACAAAGTGTTGGTGATTTTGTGGCTGTTGGACAGCTTGCCGCAGCCTCTTGTTGGTTGTCCGAGTCTTTGCGAGATAACAAAGTATCTTTTTACCTTGGAGGAAACACACGTGCCTCACCAAAATCAGTACCTTATGCTGATTTTCCTATTTTGATGCTTACTTCTTATGATGACCGTGTTGTCTTACCTAGTGTTGGTGAGCAGATCATTGATAGTAAGATTCGGGAGGATGTGATGGTAAAAGAGTATCATACTCTTCTTTATGTTTCTTGTGGTAAGGAGACTTATGGAATCATGTGGGAACCATTGATGGATTGCAAATCCATATTTCAGCTTGTGGCTGGCTTTTTGGTTACCTACTTTGGATGGAGCATGCTTGTCTTCACTCTTCGACTTGATGCTACCGCACTTCGTATTCTACATCTCTTTTACATCGGGCATGATTAGGGCTAAGATTTCGACTACATGAAGTTTTGGGCAGCAAGCAACATTTTGCATTTTGTTTCTACTTCATCTTATGTTTTTACATTATCATTTAAGGAGGGTGTTAGAAATAACAAATGAGAATGCTAGTTTCCTATAGGTTACTTTGACCCAAAAGGTTGAGACTTGTGTAACCATGGGGTAGGTTTATTATTTAGACCATGTTAAGATAGTTTTAGTTAAGTTGGACCCAATTTTGGTCTAGTGGAAACTCGTGGTTCCAAGTAAAGTCTAATTGTGTTAAGGGACCCTACCCTATCTTAACTTTTGGGAGTGCCCTATAATTAGTAGTGGGTTTGGAAGGTTCTAGAACTTAGAGTTTGGAAGAGTCTAGGCCCTTGGAAGGCCTATTTATATGTACTCATTGGTCATTTGTAATTCATTCCCTTTCAAGCATTGCTACTAGTTTCTCTCTTCTTGAGGGCACCTAACCCTCTCCCTCTTCTCCCTCTTCTTCTTCTTCTTGTATATGGAGATTGAATGTTAGAAGGCTCTTGGCACTTTGATTTCTTACAGCTTAGCTTTTGTTTCGGATTTCGTACAAAGCTTGAGGATAAAAGAGTTAAATGCATTTTGGTTGGCTATAGTAGTGAAAGCAAAGGCTATAGGCTGTTCAATTTAAGCACTAACAAGATTATTGTTAGTCATGATGTGCATTTTGATGAAAAGAATTCATTAGATATGGCCCCAACTCATATCTTGAAGGGGGACAGCCCACATAGTGTGAATGTTGAAGTTTTTCCAGATTCGGTACCATCGGGGCAGAAATCAACCAGTTTCAAATTGCCCAACACCTCATCAAGTTTAGAGCCTATTGTTCATTAAGAACCGCCCATTGTTGCTCAAAATCAACCTGCGGGAACAGTTGGACAGCAAGGACCAGTTTTGGAAGATCTTGGACAGCCAAGTGCAGTGTTGGAAGATCTTGGACAGCAAATTGCAAGAAGAGACATGGCTGTTGGACAGCCTGAAACAGTCCCACGATGGCTGTTGTTGACTTTGCGGGACAGCAAAGTAAGTTCATTTTATCATGAAAAGACACGTGCCTTTACAAAATCAGGAGACTATGCTGATTTTTCAGATTTTGCTCTTACAACTCATGGAGACGTTGCGGAAGAACCTGATTTTTATGAGCAGGCCAAGGGAGTAAAATGTTGGGAGGATGCAATGCAAGATGAGTATGATTCACTCATGAAGAACAGATTTGGTTTCTTGTTAATTTTCCTCATGGGAAGAAGGCAATAGGTTCTAAATGGGTATACAAAATCAAGTACAAGGCAGATGGTACCATTGAAAGGTACAAGGCAAGGCTTGTTGCCAAAGGCTACGCTCAGCAAAAGGGGATTAGCTTTAAATTTAATACCACGTGGTGGCTTAGTTACATACTGAAGATTTTAGTTTTCTTTTTTTGCATTGTCATTTAAGGAGGGTGTTAGAAATAAATGACTATGCTAAAGTTAATCCATAGGTTACTTTGACCCAAAAGGTCGAGATTTGTGTAACCATGGGTATTTAGTTATTTAGGCCATGTTGAGTTTGTCTTAATTTGTGAGGGACCCAAGTTGTTCTCTCTCTCTCTCTCTTAGAGGAGGGCGCCCAGCCTCTTCTCTCTTGCTATGAATGTTCTACCCTATGCAAAACAAATAGCTCATTTATCACAGTTTCAAGCTCTTTATCCTCCTTTTTTACATTTCTTTTAATATAGCCTTTTTTCCTTGAAGACTTATGTCTAATAATATCTTCTCAATACCTTAGTCACAAAGTTATCTTTCAAATATCTTACCCTTTGCCAATGTAATGACTGTTGTTTCAGTTCTATGTTATGGCAACTACTTTTGGTCACTTCAATATGAATCATCAATTGATGCCTATAAATATAATACTTTCGAGCCCTTATATTTTCAATAATAAGCAAAACAATGGTCAAACTGCAAAGATGTACATTTTGTTTTTGTCCTTTCACAGTATGATGCATGCAGTCAATGCCTTAAACTGTTCTCTATTTTAAAGTGTTCCAAATCATTTTTTGATTGCGATTTATTTTGCAGGCAATGAAAGTGGACTTTGAAGTGGCAGAAGGAATTCATGCACAAGCAAGCATAGAAGATGTGAGCTCTGTTTGTTTGTGGCTTGGAGCCAACGTGATGCTTGAATATTCTTGTGAGGAGGTATGATTTAGAATAGAACTTTTGCTGATATTGCTTCTATTTTTTATTTCTCAATTTGATGAGAAATGTTAGTTACAAAATGATGTACCTATGCAACCTCTAATGATATTGTTGTTAGTGATGATTGTGGGTTCAATTTACAACATTCAAAACTCAATAAGGTTCTCGTGACCTTTGAGCCAAAATAAGTGCATTGCATTTGGGTTTGAATTGCATCACTCAAAAGTCTTAAATGTTCTCGTCACTATGAAAGCAAATAGCATAATCACGTAAGCAAATGATAGATGGCAAGTTAAACTCCATGATTGCATTTATAGGATATTTTTGGTATAGATGGATGGTTTGAAATTGGTGTTTGTTTTGTTGAAGGATGAGGTGCTGCAATGGTACATGCGCTAAGAAGGGGCGTGATGATTTTTAATGTTTTGGCAGCATTGATGTAGTTGAGTCATTCATGTTCTCTGAATATGCTCGAATGCTTATAATCACTAAGAGATGGATGAGAGACATTGTTAGAAGAAATGACTTGTTACATCATGAAATATAATGAAAAGTGGCATCTTTCTATAGCTTCCTATAACATTCATTACCAAGTTGGGCATAAGATTAAAGTTAAAAGCGGAAAATTTTAGAGGAGCAGTTCATTTGCAACCATATTTCTTAATGAGGAATTGTGGGGAAATAGTCAAAGTGATGGACCCAAACATCAATCAACAACTCTCTATGCATGAAGTAAGCATAAAGATCTAGAAGGAGAGTCAACATTCAATAGTAACATGAAAGGTTTAAGTGTACTTATTGTGGTGAGCTTGGTTATTTGGTTGATAAATGCTAGAAGAAAGCTTATCATGACAACAAGAAAGATGAATCATGCAAAGAGGGACACTCTAGTCATGCTGAACTAGGTGAAGATTTTCTTGGCAAATAAAGAAACCTAAAAAATAACAAAATGAAACTTTGTGGAGGTGTCATAGATCATGATATAAGATGCATGATGTAACGGTGATTGACATACCAAACAATTCCACGCATACATACATGAAAATTCAAAGATCCTGAGATGCACAAGAGGGGGAGACTATCACATGCTTTTGAATCTCTTACCCATTGTAAGTTGTGAAACTTTAGGTATTAATTGTAAGATGGCCAAGTCGTCGGCGTTGTGACATTTGTGAACTGGTATATAAAAAAAGGGTCACTAGTTGTATGTGACAAGTTTGTAATTGGCGAAGGGGTATTGGGTCTTCATTAGAGTTTCTGGATTACACACGGAAAAAATAACAAGATGACACTCTCCATGCATATTCTGATCTAGATAAACCACAAATAAGCTAAACCTATTCTAAGCTGGTTCAATTTATCCTCTGATTTAGGAACTAGTCTCTACCAGCTAACAATGAGACATTATGGCCTATTTATACTCTCTGAGGGACCACGATATAGGACTAGGGCTATGCCTACCAGTAGGGCCCCAAAATGGTTCAAATACCATTACTTGTAATATGATACAAAGGGCCCAAGTGACCAAACCATTTGGTCTAATGTCAAATAATAACATTGGGGCAGCTCTGAATAATATGCCTGTCACATTTCCCTTAAAAGGACAGTGTCTCTATATTTATAAACAATGCAGAGCTGCAAATTGAATGTGATAGTGCCATAAATTGGACAAGGTCAATACTGCAACATAAAGTTATCACCCTGATATGCATATAAAATGGGAACAATGACTGAGTACATATTGACTGCAGATCACAGCACTAGACATATGGACCATGAGGGCAGAATATATGCATCAGCACAAAAAATGTGGCTACACTATTGCATAATAATTCTGCTCCATAGAGAGAGATTCCATCCCAGCTTGATGGACCAAGAATCTAAAGGTTTGAATGAGTTTAGATCTTGGTAAAAAAGTAACAATTCCACGAAGTGCAGATTTCAAATAAAGACCAAGTCAGTTGGATGATCCCAAGGTGTTGTACATATCCCTCAACTGCCTGTTCTTGTGTCTGAACTGTCTATGCCTATTTCTCATATGTAATTGTTGCACACCTAGCTTTTGTTATGGCCCACAACTCATATGTATTATGGACTCAATAGTAAATCTGATTTGGCAACTATAAAATAAGAATATGATGAGCTAATAATTTGAATTGTAGTACCTTGACTTGCAGATATCCACTTGACAAGCTTTAAAAGCAATGTACAATAACCTGCTGTATGACAATTAGATCATTCTAACGTCTAGTTTTTGAATTTGTTATCACTAAGAGGAATGTGCAGCACTAAGGCGATGAAATAATCGCACAAAATGGACCATGGGTACAAAAGATTTGAAGCCTTGGAAAGTGGAAAAATGTTGAAACTCAGTAACTCAATTTCTGATGGCTGTAAAGTACACTGGCAGCTCCCCACTCTAGGAAACCCATTGATATAAAGATCTCTGAAAAAACCGCACACAGTACAAAAAGATAACCTGTTCAAAAACTTGGAATTATATTTTTCTGGCATCCTAACCTTGCTACTTTGAAACTCTGGCCCGAAGATCTTGCCCTCCACTCCAAAACTGGCTGCATTATCTTGCCTTCAACTTTTGGTGAGAGGAATCCAGCAAGACAGTCAACTTCAACATTTTGTATAATATAGAAAAGAATGGAGCCAAAAGAAGAAGTTTAAGCTTATCTTTAAATTCAAGAATCTGAAACCAATCAGTTCCAGTCCCCCACATGGACTGATTCAAATATAGTGGGTTTGTTGGTTACTCATGACTTTAGTGGTACCTAAGCTCTCTTGGCACGTAAAGTGTTGTGATAACATGTTATTAGCAGAACGTCAAACAGAACACGTGCTACAAATATAGATGTCTATCTGATGTAGAACAGTAACATAATGACAATCGCCTTAGCTATCCCTAATATGAACTGAAGCTACAATCTCAAGCTACTCTCTGATGTAAGAACAAGTCTCTGAATTATCAGCCAATTTCCAACAAAGCCATATATGGCCATTTTAGAACTTTTGAAGTTAGGGCCAGGGCTGGCCTACCAGTAAGGCCTCAGGGGTCCAATAATGGCTGAATAATCAACACTGCCAATAGTGGATCTCTAGTAATGAATTCAGGGCCAGGGTTTCCAAACCACGTGGGTTAATCTCAAATACTAGCATGGGGGCCCAAGGAGTCTTCAATAATTTCTGTAACTCAACCACCTGAGTTACAATGGTATACAGTTAAGAGAAATATTTTTGCCAGAAAATTGAAAGAATGTTTTGTGCCCTAGCTTAACTTGATCATCTGATTATGAAGAGGTAAATTTTTTTTAAGGGCTTGATATCTGGTTTGCCAAAATTATATCCTTTGACACATTGTGGACCAGACTCTGGCAGTCGGCTTTTCTGCAGTCTATTTAACTAGTCAGGGTAGTTGCAATACTGTGTCAGTGATGATGGCAACACGTGTCTGATCTTTCTGTTTTGAGAAATAAGTATTGACCGATCATTTCTAACCAAATGTCTGCTTGATGTTACAGGCACTGACACTTTTGGAAAAGAACCTTGATAATGCCAATGCTAGTCTACAAGCAATAACCGAAGACATGCAATTCCTTCGTGACCAGGTTACCATCACCGAGGTACAACACAGTTGTTTGTTTGGATCTTCTATCTCATATCTTTCAAAAACTAAATTTGACTAGACTCAATGCAATGTAAAATATTGTGTAGATTGCCCCAGTTTGGGCAATTTTTTCTGAACCTGATGATAAGCATCAAGTTGAGTTTTGTCTATTAAGATCATGTTGCCCGTTCCAGAATGGAATGCGTTCTGGAACTTGACCAATTAAAAAATACGTATTTTTTTTTAACACATGATTACAGCAAAAACCGAGCCTCCCATTCTTCCGATTTCAACAGAAGCTTGATGCACACATCCAAAGGAGAAAATGGTGAACTTCTGAGGCTTTCCATCTGTTCCCTCCATTGGGAGAGTGTCAGATGAAAAGTCTCCTGCCAAAGTAGATCCATCGCTGTAGTCATATTGAAATCGGCATCTGGTCCTACTGCTGTGGGCATCGCGGCCAAGCGGTCTGCATTGTGAAGATAGACAAGGAATGGGCTTGTAGGAGGGAGAGGTTTTAAGATTTGGCACAGGTCCTCCAGTTCCATTAAATGGCTTGCATCGCGCCCACACCAGATCACTATCCGTGTCTGCAAGAGCATGAATTGTCTGTGGAGGAGCGACCAGTTGCACCACCATGAGATAGGATTCATACAAATCAGTATGTAGGAAGGATTGAGTGTGTTCTCTTCTGTTTCTGACTCTTCCTTTCAGGCTTTCTTGGTCAATTCATCAGATTTATCATTCTTGGACGATCACAAACATGCACTCTGTTTTAATACCTGTTTCGGGCTTCATTACCTGTTTAATTGAATTTACAAAAAAAAAAACGTTCTGACCCAGTACGTTCCCAGAACGTACAGTACGTTCTGGCCCAAAAGGGTCGGAACGGGTTTCTAAGATTAAGATCATCTCTCTAAGATGTCCAGTGACTATGTCCAGCTTGTGCATCTGGCTGTAAAGTCAGTGCTAGTGTTCTGTAAACTGAGAATAGTTTTGGGCTTTATTCTAACTTATGAGCGATTGTTGATGATTGGATGCTTAGCGTAACATTGCGCTTGGCTCAGCTAGCAATGAGGAATATGTTCTATTTGAAGGAAACTTCTAGTAGCTTTAGGTTCTGATATGGATCTTAATTGGCCATTACAAGCAAAGTTTATCTGCAAAATTTATGAGTGCTTATAAGAGATCGGTTGCAAAAGCTTTGATAAATGCTGTGGGCCTATGTATTGCGATGGAGAAATATGGAACATGGAACAAGGGTTGGAAAAGTTTTGGGGAATGGCATTTCCTTAATGGGCAAATGAATTTCCCCCACTTAGGAAACATTGTTTTTAAAAACACAGGCAGCAGGAAGCATGCTGGCATGTTTTTCCTGATGAGAAATGAGCTTCCCTACTAGGAAAGTCTGCATTGGCATCTTATATGTGTTAATCACAAGTCTCGAGTGGGTGGACTTATTAAGATTTTGAGGTTCCAATCACATATTGCAAATTTGGCAAACGTTCACCACAATATGATAATGTGGTGTTTGCCTCTGTTTCATTCCCTTTTTTGCTCCTCTAAAATGAGTCCAGAAAATCTGTTTCAGCTTGATTCATTAGGCTTAAACAGGATTTAATACAATAAGCTAAACTTGTTTATGGCTAATTTTGTAGCCTGGTATTACTTCATCTTTTGACCTGAACCTTCCATTTCATACATTTGCATGCAGCATAGCTCGTTGATTTTAGGCCGTTAGCCTTCAAGCCTTTGCTAGAAACCGTCAGATACAATATTTGTCTTATTCACGATAGCTGTTGATAGCGTATTTCTAAAAATGTACATGCTAGATGGAGATCAAATATGGACTGTCTTTGTACAGGTCACGGTGGCACGTGTATATAACTGGGATGTGCATCAACGTCGAAAACAGCGCCAGCAAGTCAAAGAACCTGCTTAAATTTTCTCTATGTAGACTTCTGTCTTTTCTCACACTACATTCATTTAACCATGAGTCTTTCCATTAATAGAAACCACCCAACGGGGTTGGCTCAACTGGTTAGCTTGGCATCCAAAGTTTCTTTGGTCCCAGGTTCGAGCCTCCCCTTGGAAACCAAGAAGCATTAATAGAAACCATGTTTGTAACTTATCCATGTTAGTATGGCAGAGCAATGAGCTCTGCTAATGTTTTTGATGGCTGTGGCAACCAATTTAACTTGTTTCTGTTGAATCCTGATGGAGTAGCAGACGGATCTCCAAAATTTTGATTGTTACAATAATAGAGAGTTTGGTTGAATGAACTTGTCCGTCGTGACATTGGACAACCTTTTCTCTACGGATTTTAATTTTCTACTTTTTGCCATGTAGCTAAGACAGCTATTTCCAGGTTATCAAGATAATTAATCTCATACAGGGAGATGCACAGGATTCTGCTCTGAGGACTTTATGATGATGAGAGTAGTTGACAGAGATCTTGGACGGCTGCTAATCAGTTGCAGACTTGCTGCTATACTTTATAAACAAATTCTGTTTTTCAAAAGCATCCTATAATGTCTTCCAGGATTGAGTTTATACTTCCAGGTATCAGAATCACATATCTCTGACTGCCAATTGACTTTTTAGATGGCTATGTTATGCTAAAAGCTCATTATCTTGAATTATCTTAAACCAACCAAGATTAGATGATTTGCAAAAAATCTGACATCTTCCCAGAAGGTTTTTGCACCACCTTCCTCAATTGTACGTATAGCAAAAGGAAATATGTTTGTTTCTCTGAGAGCACTACTTTTTCAACCACGTGCAGTTTTCAGATATTACTGGTTGTCATTTCTTATGTCTATCATTTAATAAGTGGTCAATTACATGCTGAAAGGTGTTCTTAATGAGACCTACAAGCCTGATTGCTTTTGTTCCTGAACATGTAAATTTCTAGTAGCCTCGTGCTATCTTGAAGGTATAATAGCAAATGTGCAGATTGTTTGAAAAATGCTGTCAGTTTTGGTAGCTTAGTTCTTGCTTGTACATCTAAGAGGAGTCAGCCTATCATCAGCATGCCAATTGCATCTGTAAGAAGCTGCCATGTTCTGAATATGTCCCTCATTGGCAGATAGGTTTTCTTTAGGAAGCAGAATGCAGAGTGTAACAAGAACTCAAAAGACAATCCTTTACAGCAGGCAGATCAATCATGTTTCAATTTGATATTTTGAGCCCCTGGGATAGCATACATATTCCAGTTCTAAAAAACAGTTCTCGCATGTTTTTATTCGGACACCATTCTTCTCAAGAAACTATCCAGATTGCCCTGTTCTACAGTAAACTAGCTGCACATTGGTGCGTGTCCATGCTCATGATATATACCCCGGGGCAACTCGGAAAAATTTGCAACCTAAATTCCCAAAAATATCCCTATTACCGTGAATTTATTAGAGCTTTAAGTGCCATGATGTTCTGGTCATGGCTTTTCACAGTAAAGTTTTTTTTTTAGTGAGATCTAAGCTCACTATCAGATGAAAAAATTGTCCTTGAATCCTGCAAGTAAAGAGGCCTGAAGTCAACTTTTAGAATCAGTATTCTTATGTGATAGCCAGATATTGCTTTTTAGAATTATATGTTGCCTAGCTTTCCTTGTGATGGCCAGATATTGCCTTTTGAGATTATTCGTTACCTAGCTTCTCCTTCTGAAAAACACCATTTATAATAAGACAGAATATTGACTTTAACATGTTTTTTCTTGTCACTTGAGGACATCAAATGCGGCACTCAGCTCTTACACGAGCATCCAACACTTCAAAAGCATCAAATAACGCATTGACTACTTGCAACTGGAAAAAATAGTAGTGTTTTAGGTTTTTGAGATGATGGATACAGAAGTCAAGTTTCTGCTTTCTTATAAAATCTAGTGAGTCCTATTTTCAGGCAGTTCCTAACTGAACTTTGTGCTAAAAGTATCTAAACCTATACCACGGTTTAGTATCTTTTTGCCCATAATGGAGATGCTTTACAACAGCAAGAGTGAACTTGAATGCAGGATATCATCTAAAACCTGGTTTGTTCATATGTACATTTAGAAATGTTATTCAAAAGAAGTCAATCTAATCTGCAATTCCGAAGTTTTTTGAAGTGCCATATCAGAGCTTTCTTTTCTTCTCGTTTTTCACTTGTCGTCAAGGAGATGAGGCCTTCACCAACATGCCACTTGTTGGAGAACCAAATTACAAAATTCTTGAATCAGGATATTTTAATGCATCACTTAGCACTAGTGATACTGCATGTAATCTCTAACTTTATCACAATTTTTGCATCATTCAAAAGATACTCCCTTTCTCTTTTAGTTATTCCAAGTACTCGAGGAGAAAATTCAAGCGCTCCTTAGACCGGCAACTTATGTTCTATGGGAGTAACTATGTTTTCAAGAGTCAAATAAAAAGTTCCCTCAAAATCTATGAACTGAAATAAATTTCATGTAGATACTAGGAAACTTTACATCTGACCGGTAAAATGAATTTGATGAAGGGTTTGCTGGAAATATGATGCACATCCATGTCGGATTACATCTTGAAATAATGCAACATCAACAATCATTTGGGTTTTACAGTTTACCATTACAAAGTGCTAAATTACTTACAATACTATGAGTTAGTCATTGAATGTACTTGCATCTCATAATTAATTTAAGGGGCCTAAAATGGGTGCCTATGATGTAATTGATGAGGGTCTTTCTAAGTGTAACTGGTACAGTGACCAATGGGGGTATGCACACTATATGAGGTCCTTAATACTGTCTCATATTGTATTTTGTGTGTTATGTAGTCGAAGCAATGTATGTTCTCTCTCTCTTCTCTCTCATATGGTGAAAGCATATTGCATTGCTCTAATTTTTAACTTGGTATCATTTTCAAATATGGCTAACCCCAATGCATCCTAGCATCCAATGGTTTCTCTTTCTAGGACTTGTGAGGTTGAAGGATCAGCATTTACAATATGACCCATGAGGGCAGCCTTCTCAACCAATGGAAGCAATGCAAGGTGGAGCATAGTTCATTCCTTCAGGATTAGCTTAATGTTGCTAAAACATCCAGTTTTTCAAAACAGAGGCCTTGTTTTTTATTTCTTGCTCTTTATATCTGCTCTTTCTGAAAATCTAATGCTTCATATCAGTCTTCGATAATCCAAAATTAGTCGAGCTTTTGTTTATGGTACTCACCTTATTTTTTAAGCTTATTTTGCAAGTTGGATGGATGGTG
>MU834579.1:0-45932 GCA_029204225.1 Diphasiastrum complanatum | reverse complement strand
TTGTCCATGAGGTGAAGCGGGATTCCCAAGAGCCTCCATCATAGCCGCACGGAAATACAGTCGAACAATTGGCAGCTGATCTTTGATTTGCTTTGAGGCCATCAACTTATTTGGATCGAATGCCAGGGTAGGAAGGCAATCGTCCCATTTGGTTGCCACTGATGCCAACAGAGTTAGATCTTTTGCAAAGATTGCCGATTGTCACACTGTTGGATCCGGAGAGTGGACATACTCTCTCTGATATGCTTGTAAGGCCCGGTGGAAGTCCACTAAAATATTCCAGCTGTAAGGCTGGTGGATGATTGGCCAATTGGACGTATGGATGGTGATTTTATCCATAGACAATCCCAAGCAGCATTGGCACGTAATAAGGATCTACCCACAACTGGCGAGGGCTGGTGACGTAACTCCTAATTGATTCTGAAGTTTTCTCAAAAACCGTGATTCTCCATGCTGGCTGCTCTCCCAGTGCAGGTATTTTGTCCAATTCTTTGTCGGCCTCGATCTCGGAGGTCTTAAATCTGAGAACCCATCTGCCACGCGAGGACTCATGTGGATGCTGCTTTAAGAAGGTCTAGATCTGGTCCTCGACGCTGATGGGCCTTCTGAATAAATGGGTTGTCCTTGATGAGGATGGACCCGCTTGTACTACCGATATAGTTGGCGGTTGATCTGCTAGATCTGGAGCTCCCCCCTGGTTCATGCTCGAATCAACCCTTGTATCCATCTGTACAGCTTCTTGGTGTGAAGGGGAGAATTGCGGCATGACTGGGATGGGGATTTGTGGTCCGGCTTCCAACACTTGAGCGGTGGCTTTTTCATAGAGGCGTTGATGGTTTCTTTTGCCTTTTCCAACTCGGTTGAAGCTGCTCCTTTGAACCTATCAAAGCAGCCTTGGAATCCCTGAAAGGCCACTTTTTATGTTTCCACTTTCTTGAACAAATATGCAATTTCCGTCAGCATGACCGTATGATCGGGTATTTGTGTTTGCAAGTATGCATCACGCTCAAGGGTGGTCACATCCAATTCACCTTCAAGCCATGTGCAATCTTGTTTGGCCATTTGTAATTGCCCCTTCAGCAGCTGCACCTGTTGCTTGGCATCTTGCACTACCTTATCTACCTGATCCTATGCAGTTGTCAGGGCATTTTGTAGGGAGCTGATGTAGGTTTCCAAGGGATTAGCTTGTTGCTGGGCCAATTTCTTTTCGCTTTTAGCCTTTTCTTCATGTTGCTTGGCTATCTCCACCTCTCGATCCAGCTAGACAATTTTCTAGCTGATCAGAGTGTTTTCGGATTCTAAATCAGAGATCCTCTACTCCATTTTCTTTTTCTTATCCAGCATAGATTGGATCACTTGCCCAAGGCTTGAAACTAATCCGAGAGCATCACCAGAATCGACAGTCGTGGAGGTGGCAGTAGCAGGAGACCCTGATGGTACTGTCATTGGTAGGCGTGGAATAGGTGCCAAGGTCTCTTCTTCTTCAAAAATATCCTCGTCTTCAAACCCTTCAGGCACCGTGGCATCGAACTGCTTTGGTGACTTTACAGTTGTGTCGATCCGAAGTGTGGCTGGGCTACCCTGTGTGGGTGGTTGCTGACTGGCATCTTCGACACCAACAATAGCTTTATGGATATGCCCGAATCCTCTTCCAGGGGATTTGGGTTCAAAGAGCGTTGGGCTCCGGGGCATTTCAAAGATTTCAGTGGCCCCAAGGGGGTCGGAATCATCGAACATATCCATGAAGAATTGTGTGTTGGGTGAGGTTGCTTCGGTGTGCAGAGGTGAGGTGGCCTGGGCAGCCGTGATGGGAATGGTAGGCCCAATGGTCACAGACTGTCCTTGTATGGGAGCAGAGGCGAGGGAAGCATTAGAGGCGAGGGGAATGGGAAGTTCAGTGCAAACATCAGCAGGGGGTGGAAGCGCAGCTGATGATGTAAGCCTAGTATGTCGTCGTGACGTGGAAGGCGAGTCAGGAATTACTATCTTGTTGCATGGACGACGATGACTATGAGAACTTGAGGCTTGGTGAGATGACTCAGCCGATGCTTCTTCATAAACCGAAAGCACATAATCCAGGTGGAAGCCATGGATTATGTTTCCTAAGTGAGAAGCGACTAAGAGGGACAATAGAGAGCCAGCGGCAAACTACTGCTTTGTATTGGCCTTAATAGCTCGCTTGAGCTCACCAGAAATAGTCTTGAACCAGTTATATGGTTCAAGAGAGGCTTTGGCCAACTTTATGTGGGACTCCACTATCTTGTGAAGGATTTGAGATGTGATGCGATCTTTCATGAGGTTGCCAACCATCAGGAAATGATTAAACAACTGGACAGCTGTGTGGATGGAAGGCTCAGTGATGGCTTCCAGAAGGTAGCCATCATTAGTCCAGTGCAGATCGTTGGTGAGGTCGATGTATGGCTTTATGGCCTGTTTGGCGTGCTTGTGATTGGGTGAGGCTTGCATACCAGATGAGATTCCTATAGCTGCAAGTGTGGCCTCAGTGACATGCACCTTGTGTGTGGCTCCTTGGAAGGTGATCTAAAACTTGGATTTCTCTTCCTTCCACGTACTGAAGGCAAGAGTGATGAAATCCATATTGATGCATCCTGAAAAGGCTCTGTCATGAATACCCATTGCAGTAAGTAGAGGCTCCACAAGGGTCATCCACTGAATAACCATGCTTGTGCTAGGAAGAATCATGATGTCCATTGCAGATGGGACATCACGATGGATAGTATAGCGCGGAGACTGGGAAGTATCAGTGGACGACATGATGATCAGAAAGGAATTATAACCGCTTGAGAGTGTATCAGAAGGCAATGCAAGAAATTTGGAAGGCTTTAATCACAAGAAAAATTCGCAAGAGCTTCGCTAGCACAAGTGAGAAATGAATCGAATTCAGCCAACTTATAGGTGAATTTGGTGGGTCCATTATACTGAATAGTAGTTGGGCTGATCAGTTCTGAACAAAAATTTGTAGGCATATACAGTACTGTAAAAATAGGCTATAAAAATCTCGGCGATGGTTTCTAGGGATCTGAACCTATCAAGCGAATGTTTTCCAGGACTGGCGAAGGATGAACCTTCGCCCAGGTACTGTCATAAATGTTTTTTTTCACAATCTGAACCTATGGACAGCCTAATTTTGACATTTTAAGATCATCTAGCAGGTCGACGAAGGTTCATAATGATGTTATGATGATTGGCAAAGATTCTCCAAATGGCATATCACTGAACATTCGTCTGACTCAAAAATTGAATTTTCTCTTGTCAGAAACCTTCGCCCACCTCAATTTAGATAAATCAAGGGTGGATGTTCAGTCTGAGAGCTCAGCGAAGGTTTCTGATACTGTATTGGCCAAATCTGTCCAAAACAGTGGTTTTCTAAGTCATTTTCCATAAAAATACTGTGTTTTCTTTCCCTTATGCTGATGACTTCCTGACTTTTGCTCATCACTCTTTTCTTATTTTATTTTATTTTATTATTTTTTTTAACTGTCTTTTTTCAAAAAAAAGTCAGCAAATTAATTATTGAAAACAAAAAAATAAAAAACAAATAAAATGAAAAATATATTGAGATCAGGCTTGCTGAACTGGCAGAGCAAGCTGTCAAAACTTGCATAATTGGTTGCCATTTACCGGAGTATCAAATTGTTTTCAATCCAAGTGCTCAAGAATTACTGCGCCATAGTTCAGGATTTCCTTCACTTTATACGGGCCTTCCCGAGTAAACTTCAACTTACCCTTGATCAGCTTGGTTTTGTACATCAATGCAAGATCTCCTGCTTCCAGATCTTTCTTGTGCAATTGACGATTGTGCCATGCCTTGCAGCGGGCTTTCTCTGCTGCTAAGGCATGAACTGCCATCAATCTAGTTTCACATAATTTGTGCAACGCTTCATGACGAAGTTGTAAAGACTGATCATCATTCAATCGTTCCGTTGCTGCTATGCGTAAAGATGGGATTAAAAATTCAATTAGCATAACAGCATCTTGACCATAAACCAGTTGAAAAGGTGTTTGATTTGTACTATTTTTGTAAGCGGTCCTGAATGCCCATAATGTTGCATATAATTTATGTTCCCAATCAGAGCGACTCGCTTCAACTGTCTTTGTAATAATGGTGCAGAGAATCTTATTGGAAGATTCAGCTTGGCCATTTCCTCTGGGATAATAGGGAGTACTAAATCTGTGTATAACAAAAAAATCTTCCAGTAAACACTTTATTGTTTGATTAACAAAGTGTGTACCCCGACCACTGACAATTTCGATCGGACATCCAAATCTGATTATAATATTTTCATATAGAAACTTGGCCGTAGATTTCACATCAGCCACTTTGACAACTTTGGCTTCAACCCACTTGGTCATATAATCAGTTGCGATGATAATGTAACGGGCCTGAGATCCTTGAGCAGCGGGATGAATAGGACCAATATAATCCAGTCCCCATTTCTCAAACGGTGCTTGCGATAAAACTGGATGTAATGGTTCATAATTCTGTCAAGTAGGCCGTCGTGCTCGCTGGCAGACATCACGTCTGAATAAAATTTTCTGTGTCCTTATGAAGCATAGGCCACCAACAACCGGATTGCAAAAGTTTGCGAACAGTATTATCTATAGAGAAGTGTCCTCCACCCATGCCATCATTTGAAAACATGATTAGATCTGGTACTTCATGCGGTAAAACACATCTTCGTAAAATATTATCTGATCCACGACGATACAATTGTCCTGCAATTAATTGATAAGGCTGAGCCTTATGAATCAATTGTCTTTTCTGTACTTTTGTCAAAGAGTCATTCGGTTGTCCTAGCATCATGTACTCAACAATATCTGCCGCCCACTCAGGTACTGCTTCAACATAGAACAATGCATCATCTGGCAGTTCATCATCCACTTCAGTATTAATTGGTGCGGATTCAATTCGCGAAACATGATCGGCTAGATAATGTTGCTTCCCCTTTCTGACCACAATCTGAAAGTCAAATTCAATCAATAATAATAACCATCTTGCAATACGTCCAATATTACACGTCTTATTTACCAAGTAAATTAACGGTTGATGATCCGTATAAAATGCAAAGTGCGTTTCCATGTGGTAGTGACAAAATTTTCAAACAGAAAAAATCATGGCTAGCGCTTCACGTTTCTGTTGTTAAATAATTCTTCTCTGGATCTGTAAGTTGTCTCGTATAGGATAATCCTTCTTATAGTCATCTGGCTGCATCAAAACGTATCCAATGGCATATTTTGAGGCATCCATATGAACATTAAACTCTAATGTCCAATATGGAGAACGCAGTATTGGTGCTGAAGATAATGCTTTTTTTTTAACTTTTCAAAGGCTTCTAATGCCTCTACTGTCCAAATAGGAACAATAGTTAATTTGTATATAGGTCGTGCTAAATCCGCAAAGAAGATAATAAAAATTCGATAGTAGTTCGCATGACCCATAAACACATAAACTCCTCGAATTGTTGTTGGTGGTGGCAATTCCACAATAACTTTGATCTTAGAGTAATCGGTGGCAATACCATGTCTTGATATCACATGTCCAAGCACCACTTTATGAGAAACCCATATCTGGCATTTTTCTGGATTTAGAGAAATCTGATATTTGCGGCATCTTTCAAAGACTTTCTCCAATCGATCCAGGTGGTCTATATCTGTACTATGAACTCCCAAGTCGTCCAAGTAAATTTCAAGAAATTTTTTCAGATAATCTTTAAAGGCAAATTGCATTACTCTTTGGAATGAACTTGGGGCATTATAGAGTCCAAACGACATTACTTTGTAAGCATAGGTGCCCCATTTTGTTGCAAAAACAGTTTTGTGGCGATCAGCAGTTGCAATTTTAACCTGGTTGTAACCACTAGATCCATCCAAGAAACTATAGGCTTCCGCTCCAGCAAGGCGATCTAAAATGCTTTCAGTAAAAGGTAACGGAAAGTGATCCTTCTGTGTCTCTTTATTCAGTGCTTTGAGATTCACACAGATTCGCAATTTCCCATTTTTCTTAAGAACAATGACAATCGGTGAAATCCATTCGGTATGCTCGATGTCATAAATGAAATCGGCGTCAAGCAATCTCTGAAGTTCTTTCTTTATGAGATCTGCCACATTAGGATTACAGCGATAGAACTTTGTAACCTTTGGTACTGCATCAGGTACTAAAGGTATGGTATGTTCAATGACTGATGTTGGAATACCCTTCAAATCTTGATAAGTCCATGCAAAACAATCTTGGTACTTACTAAGTAGCAAACGGAGTGCTTGATACTGATCAGGAGTAAGTTGTAATCCCACTTGTACAATCTTTTCCGATTCTTCTGGTTCTACAAGATTCATTTGCTGCATTCTAGCTGGGCCATTTTAAATCCTTTAGATTTCGGCATGTGTTCTTCAGGTTCACGATGTGCTTTAGGTAACATGATAACCACATCATCCAATGTATAACATTTAAAATGCTTTGGCATATCGTGCTGAACTACATTTGCTTGTTCTTTTTCGAAAGGACTTGTCTTGGCTCTTCATTTAGTCTTCTTAGCTGGAATTGATCGTGGAGGTGATAACTTTCGGGATGATAAATTTTTCTTCACAGGTGAAGACTTCCTAGACGATGATGTCTTGATGGAGATCTGACTTGAAGAATCATTCTTGATTTTTCCTTTGCCTTTATCCTATAGAGGTGGCACTTCCTTAAAATCGATCTTTTGAGGGGGATTATCCCATTTCAGGACCGTATTATAATTATGCTTTGCTTGTTTCTTTGTCATCGAACCTGTCATCCTGTCTCCCTTCAATATAACTGCTTTGGGCGATTTGATTGTTGGTTCATCAAGAACATTATGCACTCCAAATGTGGTCGGATCCATATGATGTAGAATCGTTCATCCGTAAGTTCTGCATTGCCATCATAAGTTAAGGCATGGCTCATTGGTATGAGATCATCCTCAATTGGATCTGGTATAGGTTCCGTTGATATCCAGGCTACATTCAGCACATTTAGTGGAAACGTGATTGGCGTATCCAAAGTTCGATCTAACAAGGAAATCTCGCTCATCTCTGATTGAATATTGACACATATATCCTGTTGTACAATCAATTGTTGCAAGAGCTTCGTTCCAATTGACAGTATCCGTTTGAGAATCGTAATGAACTCTCAATTTTTTCTTTGGTCGATCACAAGTGTGATCCGTTGTTGATGAATCGTCATCCGCTAGTGGGTTTCTTTTCTTGCCTAACCTAAATCCAAGATCTAGTCAATCTAGCATCAAAAAGACGGAGTTAATTGTCACGCATAGGTTCGTTCCCATGAGAGCGATAGCATAGTTCAGATTTCAACATGAATGGAGGATCTAACACTAACATCCATTAACACTAAGCATTAACACTACATCCATTAACCCTAAATCCACAACAATGATAGAAACTTACTCTTCTCTCTCTCCCTTTCTCTCTCACAAAAAGCATAAGAAATAGCAATCCCAATAATGATCAGATCCAACAATTAGCAAAATCCAAAGAAAGCATGAGAAATGGAGGAGAAGAGAGGAAGAGCAAGGACATTCATCAATCCATTTCTAAAGAGAACCAATATGCTTTATTGAAATGAGGAAATGAACATTAAGAGCAACTCGAGTTGGTCTCTTTTTATAGTAGAGAGGAGGACCCTGGCCTCTAAATCCTATTAGTCCAGTCTTGCCTCTCTTTTTATTCAAATTTAAAAAAGTGTGGGAACCATCAAAATTGGAGGGAAACCCAACTTTATTCACTAACTTGACATTTAGGCCCTGCGAGAGTAAAAGTCCTGCAAAAAGGCCTAAAGTCCTTTTATTAACATTCTAATTAATCAAATAACTATGTGATCATTGGGTTGGACTTACACACGTAGGGTGCCAAATCCCTCTCACTTATTAACTAGGGTTAGGGTTGCCTTGGGATCCGCAAACCCTCCAACACCATCTTGGATGGCTAGATGTGTTGGGTTTTTTGGTGGTGCGGAATACTCAGCTTGTTTGCACGAGCATGAGTTGTCGGTTGGATAATGGTGATGGCTGGATGATGGAATTGATGTATCATGATGATATGAGTGATCGTAGGAGTTTTCTACCAGGTGTGCGTGGGCAGACTCTCGAGGATGTCTATGTTTTTGTGCTCCTAGATCCTATTGTCCTCATGGTGGTGGTCCTAAGAGTGCCAGCTGTGGTTGAGGGTCATGTCTAGGTTGTCTGGGCAACTCTTGTATATGGACCTGGTTGTTTCATGGTGGATAGGGGGTGTGTTGTTGTTGGGAAACAAATGGTTGTCGAGGAGGTTGATAATGTCCTCATGACTGGTTGTGAGGCTGATTCCACGGGTTATAATAGCAATAAAGGGAGGTACGCCCCATAAAGTTGCAGATTTCACATTTGATCAAGAAGGTATCTGGGACCAGTTGGTATGAAGGGCACTCATTGCTAGTGTGTGCACCTCGGCAGTGAGGGCACCACTATGATGGATTTGACCAGTGGGTAACTGAGCTGGCATCAAACTTTTGATAGACTTAAGAGTGTTTTGAAACTCTTTTGTATTTCTCCATCTGTTGTTGGTGTTGCTGGTTAAGCAACTCCATCTGTGTCTTCCATAACTGTTCTCGTGTGTCATCGTTTGGTCGAGCTTCTTGGACAGCACGATGTGCTCTCCGTTCACATGGTTCATCCACATCTGAGCCCTCGTCTTCTTCCCGAATGGCATCAGACATGGCTTGTTTCAATGATGTATATTCATCATTGGAACGAAGTTCACGTTGTATCCATCGTGGAAGTCCAACGAGGAACCAAATGATGAGCATGGATTCAGTAGGTTGCTCTTGTACCTGACTTTTTAATCGTTTAAATAGTTCGATGTAGTTACGTACTTTTTCATCTTTTGTCATTTTGATATTACTTAGTTTGACAAAAGGGCTTTCTATCAAGCGAAAAGGCTTGAAACGTCTGATAAAGGCCTCCTTCAAGAGTGACCAGTCACATTTATCTTCACGATCAAGGTTAAAAAACCACTCTCGTGCTCGATTGATCATGGTCATCGAGAAGAGCTGTACCATGGCCTCTGGTGATGTCTCGTCGTAGACATCACATGCATTCTCAAAGACTTGAAGAAATCTTTGAGGATCAGTGTTACCATTGTACTTAGGTAAGTCGAGCTTGGAGGTCCTTTTTTCAATACGTGGAACATTATGTGCAAAAGCTCCGTTTAAGTGAGCTCATGCATGTGAGGATTCGGCAGCATGAATGTGGTCATTCATAGGGAGTTTCATAACGCATAGATTCCCATCTGTCAAATGGGTTTGTGGATGGGTCTTGGACTTGGGATTTCATCCAAGAATATCTGTTAAATGCAGCCTGTTTGGTGGATGGGGAGACCATCTCTGGTGGATAGTCTTCCGTAGAATTCGATCGTAGGGACGATCCATGACAACATGTAGATTGTCATAGGATTGTATAAATATGCACGTGGACTCTGGTTACGATGGATACGTGTGTTGGAATGCGGTTGCTACAAATCCAGGGTTGATGCAAGTGTAATGCGACCAATGGCGGATGATACGGCTAAGGTGGTGGGATGATGGTATGCGGTGGTAGCGGTGCAATATGGTTTGTAGCTGTCCGTTGCGTGTTTTTTTTTTTTTTTAGCGGGCAGGTGTGGTCAATTGTGGTCGGTTGTGGTCAGTTGCGGGTATTGCAGTCTGTTATGGGTTGTGGCTATCTACGGTTATTTGGTCTGGCATTAGAGGGAGGGCAAGGATGTATGTGTGGTTGGGATGGTGGACGGGGCCTACGGTTCGGGACGAAGGGTGACGGTTTGCGAGTGGTGGTGTATCTACGGTTATTGTGGAGTGTGAATATTTACAGGTGTGACGGTTACAGTGCCTACGGTGACGGGTGAAGAGCGGGTTGCGATTATCACGGTTTGCGACGGTGAGTGGACGTTTATGGTGTATTGCTATAGATGGCGAGTGGAGGTGGCGAGGAAGTCGTAGGGTCGGATGATTGCGGTTTGTTACGATCTTGGGCGGCTGAGGGTGGAGGCGGGTGTATATGGTTTGTGATGAAGGCGTTGTAATGCGGTGGGTTATAGTGGAGTTGGTTATTACGAGATACGGAGACCGGTTGTGGAGGTGGTGGTGTCAATGGCTTATGGTGTTTTCAATGGCGTTGTGCGAATGTGGGAAAAGGGTGCTTGATTGGTGGTTGGAGGTGACGAAAGTAGTTGTAGGCCGTATGATTGCGGTCAGTTGCGCCGGTGTGGCCGAGTAGAGTTGTAGGGCCGTAGGATTGCGAACAGTTGCGATGTGAGGATGGTGGGTGAATGAGAAGGATAGTGTGCTATGCGGAGGTAGTTCTGGGAGGTGTGTGCGGTGGTTGACGGATTCGACAGTTTGAAATGGATGGCAATGGGTTGCAGTCTCCACGAGTCGAGAACAGAGATGAGTGGATGGCAGAGTGTTGCGGTGATTGTGGTCTGTACAGTTTGCAATGGATTGTGGTTCTGATGGTTTGATATGTTTGGTCGCAAGAATGCAAGGAGTGAAGTAATGGGTGTTTTGGTGAATGTATTCCCTACGGTTGGAAATAGTTGCTACGGTGTAGAATGGTCACTATGGATCAATGCGGTCGTTACGAATGGTCACAATGATGGTAATGCGATTGAATATGGACTGGACGGTCAAAGGATCGGTTGAAAACTGAGATTACCCGTCGGTCGAGTTCTGATGCGAAGCTTCGGTCGAGATCTGATGCGAAGCGTCGATCAAGATCTGACGCGAAGCGTCGATCGAGATCATAACTGAAGCTGTCGGTCAAAAATTGACGCAAAGCGTCAGTCGAGATCTGACGCAAAGCATTAGTCGAGATCGTAACTAAAGCTGTCGGTCAAGATCTGATGCGAAGCGTCGGTCGAGATCAGACACGATGGCTTCAGTTGAAATGCAAGCAAATGCGTCGGTTAAGATTTAACTCAAGACATGGTAGGATTGTTCTGTAGTGGCTCGGTCGAGAGTCGATGTGTAGCAGTCCGGTCTAGACGAGAGTCGTGGTGGCTTATGAAGCTTTACCCCAAGAAACTTTACTCCAAACTGAGGATATTGTAATAAAAGTGAGGAAAAAGAGTGTCAATGAGAGAGAGAGAGCCATTCCACCAAATTAGAAATTACATGTGAAATTTGCCCTTCTACTAAAGATCACCATCAAAAGGTGGCTCACTCTAACTAATTTAAGAGGGGTCTACCTCTATTTACAATGCCTAGGAAATATTGCTAGATCCTACATGGTCATTCCTTCTTTGGGATACACATGTAGGCTCACATAGATAACTCATTGTCTTCCTAGCTAGTACTTCCTCGGCTCTCATGCTCGGCTCTCAGCTTCTTCTACTCTCTTCCTTTTGAGACCTCCTCGGTCATGGGTGAGAGATAACTTGTGTCTTCAGATTGGCTCGGCACTTGGAGATTCTCTAGAATCTGCTAACAAGAACAAATGACAACGTTACACAGGCATCAAATAGAACAACTAACGGCTTAGTTCGATCATAAACTGAAGGTCTTGTAGGGAGTTGTAGCACCAAATCCAAATCCACCGGAGCAGAACCAGTTGCAATATCCCCGCAGAGAAAATGTATGGTGCTAAGTTTACACTCAGAATCATACAGCTAATGAGTGTCCAGTTTTAAAGCAAAACCTAAGACTGATGCAAAGATTCTGCCATCTATGCAATGCATCTTCGCACGAGATGACATTTTGCCCATTTAACCCCGGATCATACAGTAGAAGAGGAGTCCTTATCAGACCTCTTAAACCTCAGCGTCAAGGTGGCAGAAACTACAGCTGCTATGGATGCGACGAAGGTCATAGATTCGCAGAATGTCCTTACAAGGGACAATACACATCCTTCTGTCGAGAATGCGATTATGGACACTGCTACAAGAATTGTTCATTAAGACCTGGAACGAGTGCACCACTGAACCTAATCACAGTACAACCTACAACAGTTCTAGGAGGGATGCCACCCGAAAAACAACATTTCCATGCCCCAGTGCTAGCAGTCACACAAGCACAAAAGCGAAAGGAAGTGGCACCCTCACCACCCCCATCAGTATCCGATGATCAACCCTCAACTACAAGACCATATCAAAACGTAAGGGAGGAGGGTAGACAGTATCAAAAGATATGCCACTGGGTGTAGAAGGCGCAAGAGGAGGAAAAAGCTCCAGCAAGAGATATACCTGCAGAACCTCCTATTGCTGAAGAACCAGTACCACAAGTAGACTCACCATTGTGAACTTATCAGAACGATCAGTTGCATCATCATGAACCACATTTCCACATGGTGGAGCCTGAGGAACTGCACACTGAAGTTCTCACAAGTTTGCTAGCAAGCCATGTTAGTTCATCCCTCGGAGAATTATTGCGGATTGTGCCACAAGCCAAGAGCCTCCTGGCCGAATGGGCCAAAGCTAAAGCGGAACCAGTGATACCAGAGCACATACATTGTGCGAGCTATGAAGAAACGAACAACGTCCTCCACATTGGGACATCGTGGGAAAGCGAAAAACACAATATCGCCCTACCGATCAAGCACAAGAGATCAACTTCACACCTCGTACCTCTTCTACATCTCCATCCATCCTCCAAACCACCCTCCAATTTTCCTCTGTTCCTCTCGTTCCTTCGTTTGAACAATCTGTTCTTAACCCCGTTGCCACTTCTGCTCCTCTCACACCCCTCACTTCTTCAGTAAAGGTTGAATCAGAATACGGGTGGAAAATGTACGTAGACGCTCGAAGGGCTCTCGGTCAGTTTTTGCAACAATTCCTCACCTGTCCGGATCCAACAGTCCACACGACCGCACATTACGCCCGGGACTTGGAATATTTGATGGGAGTCCCCACCAAATGGGACGATATTTTACCAGCTATTTGCTTTGATCCGAATATTGCCCTGGTCTCAATAAAAGTTGAAGACCAACTACCAGTGGCGCGAGTGTACTATAGAGCGGGACTACTCGGCGATCCCTAGCTCAGCAGATTCCAGCAATGGATCAACCAGGACTGGCTTATTGGTGTGCATAAATCCTTCTACACCCAGAAGAATAAGAAGATTCTAGCCATGTGGAAATTCATGGAAGACGTCACTGGATATCTCATCCACTAGAGGCGCACCAGGCGAAAGATCTACTGAACCGGCAAAGTGACCGCGACACTACTTTAGGCCATGGGTCCTATTGGGGGTATTCCCAACATGTTGTAAATAAATAGTATTGGCTAATAAAATGTGTTGCAAGGGCATGGCATCCTGCGTGTATAAGCCCATGGCCCAATGAGCACACAAGTCAAGTTGTAGATAGAATAAAGGACATGGGCCTTTTTGTAAATAAAATAAAACTTGAGGCGACAATGTCAAGTTTGTAAACTTAGAGAAAAACTTTCCAAGTTGGGTCCAATTTGAGACTCACATGAACTCTCCCTCTCTTTTTCACTACAAATCATGTTGAATGCTAGTTTAGTGGAGTAGAGTTAGTGGGGGTAGTGTTAAAGGTGGTAGTGTTAGTGTAAAAAGTAGAGATCAACTAAAAGTACCATCTAAGCTAGGTAAGGATCCTATCGAAGTGTTCTAACCCTCTTTGACAGGTAGAAGGGCTGCTCACCGACTATTATACACACCCTACATCTAGGCGATCTCCATTCTTTGCTAGGAATTCACATTACTAGAAATAGATTACAAAAGAAAATCTATCTTAGCCAGTAGAAATATCTAGAAAATGCTCTAGAAAAATTTCATATGTCTGATTGCAAACCGATTGACACACCAATGGATCCAAGTATAGTATTGACTGAATCTTCTTGTGCTGATTCCGAAAGTGAAGCACTAGACTTAGCGAAGTACCCTTATCATTCACTTATAGGATCTTTGTGTATGCTATGCTATGCATCAGAATAGATCTAGCATACATTGTTAGCACGTTAAGTCAATACATGTCTAATCTTAGTATTTCGCATTGGAAAGCATTAAAGAGATGATGAAGTACATTCAAGGAAGTCTAGATCACACTTTATGTTATGATGGAGATACTATGGACCCACTCGTCCTATGAGGCTACTCCGACTCGGATTGGGAAAGAATCGTCTCTACTAGAAAATGGAAAGCTGTTGACACAGGGGAATTTGTTGATGTTTTAGTCCAAGATTACAATGTTGTAACTGTTGAGGAATTAGTGGAGGAAATAGCCACTATTTCTACTGAGGCTCCTCCAGAAAAAGAGAAAGACAGTAATGACATTGATGATTTTTGGGTGTAATGTCATGTTCCAATCTTAGCATTAAAACATCTAATCTATTTTTAAACATCACATTAACATGGAAAAATAAAAAATCAAGAAAACTAGTCAAAAAATCAAGAAAGTTGATAAAAGTAACAAATCTTCACCAAATAAGCAAAGTAAGGAAGCTTTACTCATCATTATTTTTGCTCCCTATCAAAAGTAAATAAGCTTTTCTCAATATCTCCCTTGGTTGGATAGACTATCCAATCCTTGATGCATCTTTCTTTGTCCTGCATCCGATGCTATTACCTTGTAGATTGCTCCATAATGAGAGAAGATGATTTCATTATATAGCTCAAATGCATTTAATAGATTAATATACTTCGGATTCATGGAATTTGGTTTAATAAAATTATCCTTTTGGTCATCAGAACAAGGAATTTGACAATGTTGATTTTGCTCCCCATGTTAACTTGTTTTCCTTGACAATAGAATAGATGACATCATCTTAACCAAGAAAAATGGATAGATTTTCATCAACTTCTTTTGTCAATATTGTGAAAGATTTCAAATCCTTAAGATCCAATCTACTTGAATGATCTTTGGTTAGAAAGAGAAATACACTATCAATTTCACCAATGTAGAAAAATCAGCATCTACACACAATTTGAGATGCAAACACTAATAGAACTTGATCAAAATTGAATGAAATGATTATGTATTGTTGTTGTCCATACAAAACCAGCAAGCTACTGTTGTGGATCCAAAAATAGCAAATATAGATCATTCCACACATAGAATTGCAAGCAATCACCAAGATAGTGCACCAATGGATAGTAGAACCCAAGAGAACCATGTATAAGCATGAAATGAGATAGAGAAGAGAGAAGATGACTCTCCCCACGAGTTACATTCTTTTATATCAGGTCCAAACCCTATTTGGCCACTTGGCTTTCCCACCAAAATGCTAACCCTACCAATTTTGGGTCTAGATTCAATGTACCCAACTTATTCAAATTGAATCTACTCAAACTCGCATTCTATCTTTCCCACACTTTCAAAAAGTGTTTATTCAAATGAAATTTAGACTAATGAACTTTGAAAAGTCAACCTCTAAGTCTAAAACAAGTTTTGGCCTCAATATGCCAAATATGGAAATATTGCAAAATGTGATGAAACTAGTTGAATCTTTCACACTCCCTCTTCAACTAGTTTTAGCATAGACTTTGATAATACTCCAAGTGAAGTCCTATGCTTCATGAACAAGTCTTTTCCCAATGCTTTGGTGAAGATATCAGCTACACATTCCCTTGAAGACACATGTTGAAGCTCCACCTCCTTTGCAATGACTCGCTCCCTCACAAAATGATATTGTATCTCAATATGCTTGCTCCTAGCATGAAAGATAGGATTGGATGCCATTCTTTGGGCTGATTGATTGTCACAAAAGATGATTGGGCTCTCTGAAAAATCCAGCAAGTGAAGATCCTTGATCATCCTTTTGATCCATACCATCTCCTTTGTGCAATGTGTAAGAGCTTTGTACTCGGCCTCACTAGATGACAATGAGATAGTGGCTTGTTTCTTTGACATCCATGATATAGCTCCATCACCTATGAAAATACAATAAGCACTAATGGATTTCCTATCCATTACATCTCCAGCATAGTCCAAATCTGAAAATCCAAAAAGATTAGGTGATGATCCCTCATACAATATGCCAACATCTCGAGTTCCAATGATGTACCTCAAAACTCGCTTTCCTAGCTTCCAATGCTCCTAGCATAGTTTTTGCCAATAGAACTTTGATCCATCATAAGAATGATCTTCTTCCTAAGAATAGGTCTCCTCTCAATGACCATGTAATGCTCAAAATAGAAACAACCATAATTGATATAGAGAATAGTGTCCACTTGGGATGCTTCACTATTTCTTACATCAATTTTACATGTAAAAATGTGACTAGAACATGAAGAATCAAATAGAATGTAAATGAAATGATTCCACCATGCTTCCAACTCTGAACTCTCTGGAAAAATACAGCAAACAAACAATAAATGTGAGTGATCAACTTTTGCTTGCATGTCTCCTCCTCCTTTGTCCTTTGTTGCCTTGTATCCACCATGATACTCCATGAATGAGCCTCCATCTTCATCTTGCCACAAGAAACCATCAAACCTTGGAAATCCATGAGTAGGTGAGTACATAAATGATGCAAATCCAGCACCACATGACTCCATAAACCAAGTAGTTTGCACTAGTCCATCTTCAAGATCTACTTGACACAAGAAAATGACCATGAATTCACCAAAAATTGACAATCTCCAAGTATTGGCACCAAGTAGATCAACACTTGAGAACTTAGCCATGGATGTGTGACATAATGAACCTCCAATAGCTTCATTTCCATCAGCAAAATCAGCCAAGAATGCTAGTACAAATTCAACATCAAAACAATGCTCACCAATGTAGCTAGTTTTGCCATATCTTGACAATTTGCACACATCCACATGAAATTGCTCAATCATGAGATAGAACAAGTAAAGTAAACTTGAAGAACACTTCCTTGCTGCTCCTTTGACCTTACTTGAGTCTTCCATATGCTGCAAAAACAGATCCATAACACTCTTGCCAATTACCCCTCCTTTGATGCTCTTGACTAGCTCCAAATTGCCAACTTCCCTTTTGACTAGTTGAAGCGCTTTCAGATCAACCTCTACTTGCTTACCCTTTTGATCATATGTGAGCCTTGAAGGTACTTGTCTTTCTCTTGATGTTCTCCTTGGCTTTTGACTTGATGAAGGTCCATCATCACCACCATCCAAAGTAGGATCCTTCTCATCAACATCAAGAATGTTAGATCCATCTACTTTACCATCAATCATGCTTGAAGACACCTTTGGAATGTTTCCCTCATCAAAAATGACATCTCTACCAACAATCACTTTGTTAGTAGAAGGAATGTAAACCTTGTAGGTTTTACTCACCTCACTATATCCAACAAAAATACCTCTTCTTGAAGATGGATCCTCCTTGGTCCTATCATCAAGAGTAATGTTGACATAGCATGTGCATCCAAAGATTCTTAGAAATTTGACACTCGGCCTCCTCTTGAATAGCATCTTAAAAGGTGTCCTTCCATCCATTATAGCACTCGGCCACCTATTGCACAAGAAATTGGCACACAACAAAGCTTGATCCCAAAATGGTTTGTCAAGATTAGCACTTAACCTCATAGCTTTAGCACTTTCACATAAAGTTCTATTCTTCCTTTCAGCCACTCCATTTTGTTGTGGGGTCCTTGATGTTGTACACTCCCTCTTGATCCCATGCTCATCACAAAAGGCCTTGAACTTGTTAGATATGTACTCACCACCATTGTCACCTCTCAAGCACTTGATCTTTGTGGAGAATTGGTTCTCCCTTGCATTCTTGAACTTGACAAAGACATCATACACTTCATCCTTGCTCTTTAGTAGATAGATCCAACAAAATCTACTAAAATCATCAATGAATGTTACATACATCTTAGCTCCACTATTGCTAATTGTAGTAGATCCATGAATATCCGAATGTACAAGTTGAAAAGGCTTTGTAGATCTAGAAATAGATCTAGTATAAGGTAGTCTATGTGACTTAGACAAAGCACAAGACTCACAAACATGCTTGTCATTACTTAAGGAACTTGGAAGACCAATCACAACCTTCTTCCTTGCCATTACCTCCAATGACTTGAAGTTGAGGTGTCCCATCCTTTTGTGCCAAACCTCTTGAATAGAAATTTGCTCCCTTGCAACACATCCAGCTTGGTTAGCAATAACACAAGCATCAAGTTTGAACAATTTCCCTTTCCTTTTACCTTTTCCAATCAAGACATCCTTCCTTTTGATCAAACGAGCATCTCCATCAAACTCCACTTTGAGGCCCTTACTTAGCATTTGACTCACACTAAGCAAATTCTTGGTAATAGATGGAATAAATAAGACATCCTCCAATTGAACATTCCTATTTGTAGAGAGAGAAATAGGAATTGTGCCAATCCCTTTGATTGCACACTCACCATCATTGGCCGTGTAGATCACCCTCTTGTCATCTCCATATGCCAACAAAGAAGTGAAGTACTCTTTGTGAAAGGTCATGTGTGAACTTGATCCACTATCAATCCACCAAGGACCTAGATCTCCATCATTAGCAAGCATACATGAAGACATCACAAAAGCATCATCATTTGCATCTTGCACATCCAAACCATCCTCATCAAGAGTAAGATTACCTTGCTTGTCTCCTTGATCTCTCTTCTTCTTGTAGCACTCACTTGCAAAGTGTCCTTTGATGCCACAATAGAAGCACTTGAGCTTTGATCTATCCTTCTTTTTGCCACTTGAATAAGCATCCACTTGATCTTGCCCTTTAGACCACTTCCTTTTGGTTTTGCCCTTGAATTTGCCCTTTGTGAACATAGCATCCTCTTGAAGTGTCGATGTAGATCCACCTCTTGCTTGAAGCCTATATTCCTCATTGATCAAGATCTCTTGAAGATCCATCAAACTTGGCAAAGTCTTTTGAATAGCAATACTTTGAACAATGTTAGCATGAGCATCCAACAAGCCATTAAGAATCACTTGAATAAGCTCTCCTTCCTTAATGCTTTCATCTATGCAAGCTAACTCATCATTCAATGCTTTCATTCTCAAAACAAAGGAACTTGGACTTTCTTCATTCTTTTGCAAACAAGAAAAGATTTGCCTTCTTAGAGTCAACACTCTAGAAGTAGACTTGGATTCATAAAGCTTCTTCAATGAATTCCAAGCTTCCAAAGATGATGTGCACTTACCAACTTCCTTGAGAAGTTCATTGGTAACATTCATCTTTATCATGTGTAGAGCCTTCTTGGCCCTCTTGTCATACCTCAATTGATCTTGTTGTATTGCTGGTCTCTCCTCCAAACCTACAACAATATCCAAAACATCATTCATTACTAGAAGTGACTCCATCCTCACTTTCCATAATGAATAGCTACGTGAGGTAAGCCTATCATTGGCTTCCAACATGACTCCAATTGAGGTTGCCATGTAGCAATGACCTGATCTTCTCTTTCAACCTGCTTCAATGCACACAACACTCCTTTGAACAACAACAAATTCTTTCAAAAGAAATCACCAAGATTTGAAACTATCTCACAAATTCTCTTCTAGCACTTATCCAAGCAAATCAACACATATAATCATGGAATCTTGATCAACCTATGATCTATCCTCAATCTAATGACTTTTGCCACTTCCTAAGATTGAAACACAGTCAAATGAAGTCCAGCAACCTCACTATCTAGAGATCCAATCAAAATTAGGGTTTTGACAAAATCACAAAAAATTGACTATTCCAAATCTACATGCAAATGCTGAAAATTTGATATGCAATCTATAAGCCACCACTTAGGCTGAACCAATGATCCAAAAATCGGCCAAATCTAGCATGTGAATTCAAAAAACGGAATTGAACAAGTATATTGACCTATTTAGTGTCTTGATCTACAAAAGATCCAATCTACAAAAGCAAAAAATCCGATTTTGGTGTAGAATCCTCTCTAGCATGCTCTAGACTTGATATCTTCACCAAATCATTGATAGATCTGATTTCCTCCTTCATAACCTGAGACACAAGCTCTGATACCATGTGAAAGATTTCAGATCCTTAAGATCCAATCTACTTAAATGATCTTTGGTTAGAAAGAGAAATACACTATCAATTTCACCAATGTAGAAAAATCAGCATCTACACACAATTTGAGATGCAAACACTAATAGAACTTGATCAAACTTGAATGAAATGATTATGTATTGTTGTTGTCCATACAAAACTAGCAAGCTACTGTTGTGGATCCAAAAATAGCAAATATAGATCATTCTACACATAGAATTGCAAGCAATCACCAAGATAGTACACCAATGGATAGTAGAACCCAAGAGAAAGCATGAAATGAGATAGAGAAGAGAGAAGATGACTCTCTCCATGAGTTACATCCTTTTATAGCAGGTCCAAACCCTATTTGGCCACTTGGCTTTCCCACCAAAATGCTAACCCTACCAATTTTGGGTCTAGATTCAATGTACCCAACTTATTCAAATTGAATCTACTCAAACTTGCATTCTATCTTTCCCACACTTTCAAAAAGTGTTTATTCAAATGAAATTTAGACTAATGAACTTTGAAAAGTCAACCTCTAAGTCTAAAACAAGTTTTGGCCTCAATATGCCAAATATGGAAATATTGCAAAATGTGATGAAACTAGTTGAATCTTTCACAAATATCACATTAGACACACTAATTCGTTGCCCAATGCAAATTGCTTCAAATCTTGGAATATAGTTTTTGCAGTTGACTCCATTGAGACCATGTTAATACCAATTTCATCATCAAAAAGCTTGTTGTTGTATTGGTATTTGAAGTTTTCACCATATTTGTTATGTCGTTTGTTTGATCCATGTTCAGAAGTAAATCCATATAGATTATTATCAATAATGCAGTCTAACTATTGATTATTGGAATGAGATGTGATTCTTGGCAATTGGTTTGTACTCCATAATTAAGCTACAACTATAGAGGTATGCTCTGCTCATAAATAACATCTTTATTTTGACCTTTCTCTTGATCATTACGGCTCTCAAAAAAAACTTGATCTTCATTTTCATCAACTTGTCCTTTGGTGCTTTGTTGATATTGATTTGTCTCTACAGAAGAAGAGTTAGAATTAACAGCTTTACTTTCTTTCTCGAAACCATCCGCTTCATCAAAAGATTCAAGGTTCTGCTGTCTCAAGACATCTCGATCGACCTTGGCTTAAAGATTGTCTTTGGATTAAAAAGAATGTCATTTTGTAAACATCAACAGTGGTACACAGTTCAGGATTAGTAGTTTGAACATCAAATGGTTGTTGTGGAGTACCATTCAAAATAGAGTCAAAATGAGTGACCATCTTGTTGTACATTTCTTCCCATCTCCAGTCTAAACCTTTCTTGTAATTGTTGCCATGTTTGTCTCCTTTGTTCAATACTATCTTGTATGGTAGTTAAAATTTTATATACTATTTCCTCCAATTCCAAAGTGCACCTTACTTGTAATTGGGTCTACAAATTGTCTGATCTTTCATGAAGGTTGGCCCATTGTTGTTCAGTTGATAACGTTAGACTTCCCACAAAATTAGCATAGGGACTATGTTGAGTTGATGTCGTTAAACTTCCCACAAATTTGCCATTGGGACTAAAAACTCTTGCTTCACTTGTTCTGCCAATATTCCTTCTCTCCTTGAGATCATTTGTGTCAGAAAATGATGTACCCACTAGAGAAGGACCAATCATACTTGTAGTAACATAGAGAGAACATTCTCCATTCCCATCAATTTCTTTACTCATCATAGACATCTTCATAAGCCTCATAATCAGCGCTATCATCTTCATCTTGATCAAAAGGATGTTCTACACCATAATGATGTCGTCTTTCGACTTCATCAAGATCATGAAATTGATCAGTGGGCTCATACTAGTCTTCAGTTTCACATTGTGTCTGGTGTTGCTCATCCACACTTATTGTTTCGGACTGGTATTTAGTACCAAATTGGAAGCAACTTTCACCTTGATATTTCATGATCATTAGACTCTAGTTCATCTTGATCATCAAATGGTTCATTAAACTCTAGTTCATCTTGACCATCGAATGGTTCAACTGCATCATCTTCAAACCAACCTTCCATGACTTGTTCTTTTTTATCCTCATATTGTTGGTTATCACTGAAATTTTTAGAATAGTAGTCAAGTTAAAAATCATCACTGTATTATTGATATTGATATTCATCAGCGAAGTCGTCACTTTGGTCATAGTCTTTAGTGTAATCTTCACCTTGATCCCAATATTCCATGCCATTTTCAAAACTATCATCACAATATGACAAATGTCATCTTCCTATTCATAATCCCAATGCATTTGAATTGTTGGTGAAGAGCTGAGTTTGTAATATGTGGATTGTAAGCCGTTTCAATAAGAGCAAATATAAAAAACCTTTTGAGGATTTCAAATTTTGGTATAAATAAGACTTCTACAATATCAGTCTTGATGAGTTATTAAATTTTGCTTTTTACCAAACTGAAATTCGAACTCAAATAAAAAGATACCAAAATTTCAAAGAAATGAAATGTAAAATGTAACATGATTTTGACTGTACCCAAATCCGACTTCCAACGGAAGAGATATGGAATCTCAAAAATTGATATAAAACAACAAATTAGTGAACTTAGAAATAGGGGCCTTAGACGAAAATATGAAGTGGATTTGAAGAAATTTTAAAATCCATAAAATATTTCCTTGTAGAGAAAAAAGGACGGTCAAAAAAACTTAAAATTGTCAACAAAATTTTTTCAATGATTATTTTCTCATAGCATTGTAATGCTCGTAAGAAAATTGAAGAACCATTGAAAATTTCAAAATTTGAAAATGTTTTTTTGTTGGTTATTGAAATGGACCACCCAAGTGCCAGTAAAAAAAATAAAAATCGTAAAAAATTTTAAAAACCGTAAGATCAATTTTATTTTATGGTCACAGGGTCATGACTGGGCGCAAGAGAAAATATTTGAATATTTTTAAAAAACTAGAGGTGTGAAGCGACACACAATAGAGAAAAAAAAAGAATGTGAGAAGGGGTTGCGAAGGAAGGGGGGGGACGTGGAGAAGAGCTAGGGAGGGGGGCTGAAAGGGTGAAGAGTAAAGGTGTGAATGTTTGTCTTCGGTTGAGCACTTTTTCTTTTATTGTAAATCCTCACACATGTGAATGTTCACACTTGTGGTGAGCGTTTTTTTTTTAATATAAAAAATATCAAAAGACAAAAACCACCTAAACTCAGCCGCCACTGGCAAGCATTTTAGGCAAACCATGTTTTTTTTTACAACTGAAATTTCAAAATGAAGGTCGTGAAAAAAAACTTCAAAATTGAAAAGATGAAGTGCTTCTCTCCCAAAAGAATCCTATTAAAATTGGGATTGAACCACTTTCACAAGAACTTGTATATGTTTGGCAAATATTTACCAAATTGGTTGAAAATTGACTCAGGTTCAAGCTAAAACACAAATCTATAGATGTATAAATTTAAAGTCAAGAAATTTTGCCAAAGGTAAAACCAAAATAGAGAACAACAGACTTCAAAAAGCATAGCTAACTAAAATTGGAGTGAATTCACTAAAATGGCCATAACTTATAGCTCCAAATTAGAAAAAATCAATGCCTCCTAGAGCATAGCTCTATAAAATTTTCCCTTGTTTTATATAAATTTTGCAGGCTTTAATACGTAAGTGCTTGTTAACAACACACTACTTGTCATTCACTTTTGTTGAACAATTTTGTGATTCCCTATATTAATTTTATGCATTAAACATTATATAAGATTTCTGAACTTCCATTGCCCATTCTCTAACAATGATGAGCATTGATTCTCTTTATCTTGAGACATCCTAGCAACTTAGCGTTCTATGTGGCAGCCCTTTAAAACTCAAGATTTGGATGTTCAATCAAAGTCATCACTCCTGCACACTTCATTTGTCCAACTCGAGGACATCCATAATTTGGAGTCAATTTCCAACTTGGAGTCTTTTGTGGCATCCACTAGACTCAAGGATTCTCAAAACATAATCAGTGCCACATGTGAGGAGGACATTGAGTCTCCTCCATAACATGCAACCAAGATGCCACTATGCATGGTAAGTCATAACATAAGTGGGTTGTTGAGAGTGCCCATAACAATAATACATACTCTCTTGAACTAGTGCATCATGGCAGCATTGGTTGTAGTGTTAGCTTAAATCCCAATGCTGATGTGAGCACATGTAGAAGTAAGGCCTACGTCTTAGAGGTACACTATCGCGAACCAGTGGTGATGCTCGACGACATAGAACGTTCGCCACTTCGTGACCTACTAAAGCATGTCAAGTATATATGAAAAAGCCTCACAATATGGCTCTTCGTTGTCCTGTGAATTTTCTCTATGTTTCCAATACGCTTATGTATACCTACACTATTATTTGCTTTGCAAAAGTGTGCAAGTGTGAGGAGTTTAGCATGCAATGAGGCTTATGTTGGAGAAGATTAATGATGATTTCATGTGTGAGACTTGGTCCCACATGTACCCATGAGAACAAAACACTTGATTTTTTAATCAATGGAATGACAACAAATGTCACCTTGAGAATATCGAATGTTAAACCACCAATCAAACACTTACATTAGAGGATATGGGGCAAATGGAAAAAATGATGAAATCACCAAAAAAAAGAGGAAAAGCTTTTAAATTAAATCTAAGATTTCATAGAAAAAGAGAGGAAAAGATTTCATAGAATCAACCAAAAAGAGCCAAGCATTACCATGCATCTAGACTACCTCTTTAACTGTCTTTTCTCACTTTTTTCTTTATCCATTGTCTCTCGTATCTTTCTTTGCCCATTGCCTTCTCCTCTCACCCCTTTTTTACCTTTTCTCTTACATTTTTGCCATTTCCTTTCTCTTCTGCTTTGCTTTGCTCCATGGCAGGGTAAGGATTGAAATGGCATATCCATTGCAGCACTACTCTTATTAATTTGGATTATAGAAGCACTGATTTGGCATTTGATCCCACTTTGATGGGGTGAAGATTGAAATGGCATATCCATTGCAGCACTAGTCTTATTAATCTGGATAATAAAGGCAGCGAAGTGGCAATTTTTCCACTTTGCTGAGGGACAAGCTTAAAGTTTATATAGTATCTGGCAATTTTTCCAGTTTGCTGAGGGACAAGCTTAAAGTTTAATATAGTATCTGGCATGTGGTGCTACTTACAAGCAATCTTCTGGCTCCTCCTTCACGAAAAAAATCGAGATGCTTTGAGCTCACAAACTGGATTAGCAGTTGGATGATTCTTTTTTTTCCTGCTGTGCTATTTCATTTCTCAGATTTTGAGATGAATTGGGTAGAAACAGCAGAACAAAATGGTGTAGCTCAGGAAGAAGAAAGAAGGAAGCTTGGTGGTGGAATTGTAGAAAATGGGTTGTGCTAACTCAAAAGTTGACGATCTAGAGGATGTGGCACGATGCAAAGCGAGAAAGCAGTACATTGGGCAGGCAGTGTCATGTTACTATGCTCATGCAGCTGCGCATATTGCCTATGTAGAGGCGCTGAAGAACGTGGGTGCAGCATTGCGGCAATTCGCAGAGACTGACCTCCTAAATCCCTCCCCAGAGCTGCGCCCTCCACCTCCCCCTCCCCAGCATGTCGATGCTCTCATCCGATCACCGACTCTGCCTGCAAGTATCCTGCAGCTGCCCTCTTTAGCTCAGAGATCGGTATTCAAACAGTTTACTGCTCATCCAACAAAGACGCAAACTTTGGAGACAATTGGTGAGCAACTAGAGTGCATTCAGGAGCAGCAGGAAGAAGAAGAAGAAGAAGTAGGATCACTGGAGCAGGAGTATGAATGGGAGGAATGCGGGGAGCGAGTGGACGAGGAAGAGGATTGGAACTCTGGTGGACATACGACTGTTATAAACAAAGCAGAGGTGAAAAACAAGATAGCTACACCTCTCTATAGAAAAATGTCAGTCATCAAACCAGCTCCAAAGACAGGAAAGGATTACGTGGATGCAATTTTGAAGGTGGATGATTTGTTTCTGAAAGCTCATTCTAGTGGCATGGGCGTTGCTTTCCTGCTAGAGACACGCCAGGTTCACAAGCAAAATTACTCCATCGATGAAGGTTTGTCTTCGGCAGATGATGGATTATTATCTTTGGCGTGCGCACTTGCCTTTCCATTTCAATCAACTTCCAAAAAACTTTGACTATTTACTCTTCAAAATATGAGCTAACAGTTCTGTCTTCTTGCATCTCGTTACTGATCACAAGATAATCTGTTTCTTCTTTCTGTTAGGACAACAAGCATTTCAAACTACTTTTCATCACGAAAATGGCATAATATGGTAGGATAGAGTGCCTTAGCCACCCACTGTGGCCTTCAGATATGAATTTTTCAAAACAGGAATTTATACTCCTTGCATAAAGAATTTATCCAAAGGATTGACCTTCTTCGGGACATCTTGTATGCATAGATTTTTGCACAATACATAAGCATCAGGAGGAAAAGTTCTTGCTCATAGAATCATCTGCGGTAAGAAACTTGCCTCTCCTATAATAAACTTTTTGATGCTTTTAAAGACTGCCTTTGTTGGTTTAATACATGACTGTTCTTGCCTGGTGATTTGAGCTGAAAATTTGAATACATGTCCAACAGTGTCAACACTACTGAAAATCTTCAAACTCCACATAGTGCTTGTGCGATAAATTTAGTTTATCGAACTGTCGGTACAAGCATCTGCAAAGGATTCCCCGAAAAAGGTCTTCTACTTGGAATTCGCAATGAACACACAATACTTGACACTTTTGATCATTTTGTTTCCAGCACTAAATGGTACGATGTTTATACAAGATGGTGAGTTCGCCAAATGGCATTCAGATGCGAATTTGTCATTGTAAGAAGTTTTATTCGTCGCATCATGATGATCGGAGAGGATATGTTATCCGTTGAGACTCCCTCATAAAATTCTGAAATTTTACATCCTCACTGCACAGTGCACAGAGAGAGATGCAAAAATAGAACTGGGACAAAAAGTTTGTAAATAGGTGGCTCATAGAGTCATCTGCTACATGGAAGTTACTTACCTGTGTCTACAGACCTATTTGATTCTCTCACTTACCGTATTGCTGAATTAGAATTTTGATTGTTTTTGTCTGGTAATTTAGGCATTATCGACACTACTGATAACATTCAAATTCCACATAGTGGATTGAGTTTTAAGCTTGATCAGTTTAAGCTCTGAACAGGATTTTGAAAAGACCTAGTATTTCATTACTTAAAACTATATCAAGTTATCCCGAAACTGTCACTTAATGATGCAGGATTTCATGACCATTCTTACAAATTGCTCAATGTAATTTTTTGCGGCCATCTGCGTAGTATCGGAAGGAACCAATGGAACCAAAGAGCTGATGGAACAACCAAGGGACCTGAAACAAGCCATGCATCAATACTTGATAGGCTTTTTGAGCTGGAAAAAAAGCTTTATGATGAAGTGAAGGTAAGCTACAACACCTTGAGTATCCCATGGAATTGATCTTCGTAAACAAACCTACAGTCAGTTTAACCTTTTCTCCCTACCTTGTTTGTTGTTTCTTACATCTAGCATTTTTCTACCTAATTTATTTTGGTTGGAATTTCAAGAAAACCACAAATCCACAAGTGAGATTACACTATCACACTAAGCCACAAGCTGTTTCTTTAGTATTGCCATGATGGGCCTTGCACAGCTAGTTCAAGTACTGTTTGACTTTTTGAATTGTTGCTTATATGTCTAGAAGGTTGGCTAGACAGAAAAGATTGTTGCTTTTGTTTTCTCCCTGATATTCTGAATTGCAGTGTTGGTCTTTAAGAGATTTCAAAAACTCCTGTCCCTCAATTGATTGGTTCTTTTGAAAATATTGGGTTATAATATAGCTATTCATTGTGGAAACACACTACTTGACTGATTTCATGAGCCGCTCGACACAATGAAGCACATGACCCTACAGTTCCCTGACCATGTTCTGTTAGTGCTTGGTCCTGAATTCTAATTTCTTTTAATCTTCTAGCACATCGAAGCATTATCATGGGAGCATTCTAAGTTCATTAGAAAGTTTGGGCATTTGAGCGGTTGTCGTGCAAGTTATATACAAGCTTTTTGGCCCTAGTACATGGACTATGAAACTAAAAGCTCAGAGCTTGTCAATAAAACTTTTTGGTCTTTCTGCATTCAGGGGTTGGAAACTAACAAGCTTATGTATGAAAGAGAGTGTGCTGAGTTACTTCAGCTGGAGAGCAAGGGAAGAGAAGCAGGACTTGGTAAAAAAAGGGCTACCATCGATTTGCTGAATAGACAAATCATGTTTACTTCACAAAATGTTGAGGCAGCATCTTTGGAAATTGCTACGCTAAGGGACGATGAACTTTATCATCGGCTGCTCGTTCTATTGTGCACGTAAGTCTTTGACATTATACCTTTTTTAATATTATTCTGATGTAGAACAATTCCAGTACCCTGCATGTGCTTGTGAGTGGGTTGATCTCCCAGCAATTTGCTAGTCTTGTAAGGAATGCAACTGAAATTAGGTTGACTTACATAATGCTTTTGTAAGTGTCAATATGCACCCTCAAATAGACTTGTTCAATATCATTACTCCAATTTCCTAGTTTTCTTAGACATATTGATACCCAAAATAAGGTTAAAGTAATGACGCACAATAAGTGTGACACACATGCTACAGGCATTAAAACTATTCAATCAAAAAAGTAGTGATTGTATATTAGATACAAATTCGTGTCCCTATGGGTTGAACAGGGTTTGAGTGTGTCTTCATGCTTATTAACCACAGTATCTAGTACACACAAACTGAAATGTTATGTATGACATGCAAAGCTCTAGCCTGCTTGGTCCCATCGTACATGTGATCTTCCAATAGTAGTACCAAAAATACAAAGGCTACAATCAAGGACTAATTTACTGTTCATCAAAAGATTAACTGTAAGGTCTCAAAGTTAAGTCCTACTTGGACTCAAAGAGAACTAATGCTTATGGACGGACAAGTAGTATTGTTGGTTGCTAGAAAGCTTGCAGTCTGCAAAAAACTGCATTGATATAAGCTTTTGAACCATGTGAACGTGCAAACTATTCTGCTGAAATCCACAATGAGTCTCTGCTGGTGCAACTTGTGATCCCTCACTGTGCCTCGACTGTAGCACCTTGCCAGGGTATCTCTGAGCTTCTAGATTTCAGAAACATGATTTATAATTTCTTATCACAGAATCCCATAAGTGAGTACTAGTTTTGAGGTGGCAAGGGTGTTAGCTCATTGCTGATCAAGAGAGGCAACTGTCTTTCAATTTCATGTAACCTTGCTTGCTGCATGTGTGCTTTCTGTTATATTGCTAGTGTTTGATCATCTCCATTCCTAGCTTGACATTTCAGCAACCGGAGCTTTGCAGATCAACGAACATGTGGCAGCAGATGCATGACACCCATCAAGAGCAGACTGTTATTTTACAGAAATCGCCAAATGCAGATCTGTCCAGAGCTGTAGGTGCTACCAGTGATCGGCACATTGTTTCAACCCAACAATTGGAAGATGTTTTGAATGCATGGCATAACGCTTTCAAAGAACACATACCAACTCAAAGAAAATATTTGGAGAACCTGAACTATTGGCTTAGGTTAAATTTAATCCCTCTTGAATCGGCATCTGTGGAGAAACTGGACCATCAAACAGACCTGCCTATTTCAGTGATTCCACCAATCTACAAACTTTGTCAAGAATGGCATCAGGCGCTTGAGAAATTGCCAGTTCAGATAGTCTTGGAAGCCATCAATAGCTTTGTGGGGTTGGTGCATAGCATCCTTCAGCTTCATGGGGAAGAATTGAAGCACAAAAAAAGAGCAGAAACTCTTGAACGACAGTTGCACAAGAAAGTTACTGCTTTGAAAAACTATGAAAGCAAGTATTTTGAGCCTACAGCTGTGGTGGAAGAAAAAAAAGATCTTCTTGATGATCCCCTCAAGGAAAAGAAGAGAGCCATAGATGAGCTTTCAAAGAGAGTGGATGACGAGAAAGAAAAAACTGCAAAGGCTGTTCAAGAAAGTCGGAATATGATCAGAGATATTTTTTCTTCTGGCCTGCCCGTCCTCTTTGAGGCAGTTACACGTTTTTCAAGCAGTTGCTCACAAACTTATCAGGGACTGTGCAAGAATTTATCTCCTGAAGGATTTGCTCAACTGATACTTGAAACCTGAAGAGGTTTGCAGTTGAGATTGATCCATATAAGCTGGACTGTTCCAATTAGTTGTGGGGTTGAACCTTGCAATCTGGGCTGATCACATTACTTGTGGTTTTATGTCATAATCTGAGCTTGTGGGAAGGGAATCACACAACTTGGGCTGATCAGATTACTTGTGGAATTGAATCATAGAATTTGAGCTGAGCTCTGGATTACTTGTGTGGGATTGAATTATACAATGTGGAAGATCTTGGGGAATTGAACTCTAGAATTTGGGCTGATCAGATTACTTAGTGGCATTGAATTATACAGTATGGGTTAACTAGTTTGCTTGCAGGATTAAATCATACAAGCTGGGCTGGTCAAAGTGGCCAAAAAGGCTGTACCATGCTAGGAGCTGCTACGAGCTGCTAGGGGCTGTAATTCTCCCACCAGCACTAGGCTGCATATCAGAGTGCTCAGCCCATTGCTGCTCAAAGGTGGTTACCTTAAGGAGCTGTTGAGAACACGTGCTTTTAGAAACTTATGGAAAGAGAATTTTTTAGAGAGAGGTGGGTATAAAGATTGTGCGGATCCAATGACAGAATTTTTTTGCTAGAAATTTAGGGTTATGGTTAATTTTTAGGGTTCTGGAATGAAAAATAGCATCAATGAGGTGAGAGAATGTACACTCTTGTGGAGAAAAGTAGAATCGTGCATTTTAATTGGGCCACTTGTGCCCTAAATTTTTGGATACTAGCAATTGTCCTGGGACGAGCAACGATGGGGAAAGAGCGTGAGGTGCTCCTCCTGATCTGAGAGGAATTTCAAGAGCTGGACTATTTCGGACAGCTTTGTGAGAAGAGGATGAGAGAGAGAGCGAGAGAGAGAGAGAGGGAGAGGGAGAGGATTGAGGAGAATTTGGAAATATTTTGAGAGAAATTTCAAGATCTGGACTATTGCAGACAACTTTGTGAAAACGATTGTGAGAAGAGGACGATTATAAAGACGTAGATCGAGGATCATTAGCCAAGCAAGCTGCAACAAAGCCACACAAGGGAATCACATGATGGACAAACCAACCCAACTAAACCTAATGCCCGCAAGCTATGGATCCCTTTCTCACGAGGGATATAGGCGTCATACTAGCAGCATATAGCTACTAACATCACAATCAAGCATACACTAGTGAGAGTCCAATGGGTATACTTACACCCTCCAAGGCCCATGCACCACTAGTAGTGCACTGTGACACCTCACTGGACACTTGTGCAGCCTATCTGGGCCACATCATCCAATTCCCCTATGACTCACTAATAGACCCATAATCCAACATCATGAGTTTAGGCCTCCAACCATTAATTATGGACATATGCACATGAGGGCCCCAAACCTCTCATAAGCATCATTAACTTACGAGTCGAGGTAGGCCTACTGACCTCTAGCGGGATAATCAATCCGAAATCAGTTGTGGGCATGACATTCTTTCCCCCTTACTCAAGTTTTGACCACAGAACGTAAAGGTAGGGAAGTTCCTCCTCAAGCAACTTTCCTGTTCCCAGGAATCATCATCGTCTGTGTGACCCTTCCCTCGAACTAGATGCTCGGTAACTATACAATTCCTTAATCGTTTAGTTCTTGTATCCAAAATCTTTTTGGGTTCCAGTCGGCGGGATGTGAAAGATTTCAGATCCTCAAGATCCAATCTACTTGAATGATCTTTGGTTAGAAAGAGAAATACACTACCAATTTCACCAATGTAAAAAAATCAGCATCTACACACAATTTGAGATGCAAACACTAATAGAACTTGATCAAACTTGAATGAAATGATTATGTACTGTTGTGGATCCAAAAATAGCAAATATAGATCATTCTACACATAGAATTGCAAGCAATCACCAAGATAGTAGAACCCAAGAGAACCATGTATAAGCATGAAATGAGATAGAGAAGAGAGAAGATGACTCTCTCCACGAGTTACATTCTTTTATAGCAGGTCCAAACCCTATTTGGCCACTTGGCTTTCCCACCAAAATGCTAACCCTACCAATTTTGGGTCTAGATTCAATGTACCCAACTTATTCAAATTGAATCTACTCAAACTCGCATTCTATCTTTCCCACACTTTCAAAAAGTGTTTATTCAAATGAAATTTAGACTAATGAACTTTGAAAAGTCAACCTCTAAGTCTAAAACAAGTTTTGGCCTCAATATGCCAAATATGAAAATATTGCAAAATGTGATGAAACTAGTTGAATCTTTCACACTCCCTCTTCAACTAGTTTTAGCATAGACTTTGATAATACTCCAAGTGAAGTCCTATGCTTCATGAACAAGTCTTTTCCCAATGCTTTGGTGAAGATATCAGCTACACATTCCCTTGAAGACACATGTTGAAGCTTCACCTCCTTTGCAATGGCTCGCTCCCTCACAAAATGATATTGTATCTCAATATGCTTGCTCCTAGCATGAAAGATAGGATTGGATGCCATTCTTTGGGCTGATTGATTGTCACAAAAGATGATTGGGCTCTATGAAAAATCCATCAAGTGAAGATCCTTGATTATCGTTTTGATCCATACCATCTCCTTTGTGCAATGTGTAAGAGCTTTGTACTCGGCCTCACTAGATGACAATGAGATAGTGGCTTGTTTCTTTGACATCCATGATATAGCTCCATCACCTATGAAAATACAATAAGAACTAATGGATTTCCTATCCATTACATCTCCAGCATAGTTCGAATCTGAAAATCCAAAAAGATTAGGTGATGATCCCTCATACAATATGCCAAAATCTCGAGTTCCAATGATGTACCTCAAAACTCGCTTTCCTAGCTTCCAATGCTCCTCACTAGGATATTGCATGAATTGACTCAATCTTCCAACACAATAGCTTAGATCAGGTCTAGTAATGGCTAGATAGATGAGTGAACCAACTAGCTTTCTATAGAGAGTAATGTCCTTGAAGGATCTTTCATTACCTCTTATAGTAAGCTTTACATGAGACTCCATAGGTGTATCAATAGCTTTTGCATCTACCATATAAAATCTTTCTAGAATAGAATTAGCATACTTCTCTTGACAAATGAAAGTAGATTGAGAAGATCTAATGACTTCTATTCCTAAAATGTAATGCAGATTACCAAGATCATGCACCTCAAACTCCTTCTTAAGAGCATTCTTGATATCCTCCACATCTTGATTGTCTCCACCACTCAAGATGATATCATCCACAGAGATTAGCAAGATGGTAACATCATTTCCAGCAAACCTATAATAAAGTGAATGATCATACTCACTCATAACAAAGCCTTGAGAGAGTAAAAAAGTGTTAAGCTTAGCATACCAACTCCTTGGTGCTTGCTTAAGGCCATACAAACTCGTTTGTAGAAGACACACATGATTTGGCTTTGTTGATGAAATGTAGCTCTCGGGTTGCTCCATGTATACTTCCTCCTCAAGATCACCATTCAAGAATGCATTTGAAATGTCCATTTGCCATAGATCCCATCCATAAAGTGTAGCAAGTGAAATGATGACTCGAATGCTTACCATCTTTGCCACGGGTGCAAAGGTCTCATCATAGTCAATTCCTTGTTGTTGAGCATATCCTTTTGCCACTAACCTTGCCTTGTACTTATTGATAGATCCATCTTGGTATGTCTTCACCTTGAAGATCCATTTGCATCCAATAGCTTTCTTGTCCATAGGCAACTCCACCAATCTCCATGTTCCATTCTTCATAAGAGCTTGATACTCGAGATCCATTGCTTGGATCCACTCCTCTTCTTTCCTTGCTTGATCTACACTTGTAGGATCATCCAAAGAGGTTAGGAAAGCAACATAATTTCCAGAAACTACTTGCTTACCCTTTTGATCATATGTGAGCCTTGAAGGTACTTGTCTTTCTCTTGATGTTCTCCTTGGCTTTTGACTTGATGAAGGTCCATCATCACCACCATCCAAAGTAGGATCCTTCTCATCAACATCAATAATGTTAGATCCATCTACTTTACCATCAATCATGCTTGAAGACACCTTTGGAATGTTTCCCTCATCAAAAATGACATCTCTACCAGCAATCACTTTGTTAGTAGAAGGAATGTAAACCTTGTAAACTTTACTCACCTCACTATATCCAACAAAAATACCTCTTCTTGAAGATGGATCCTCCTTGGTCCTATCATCAAGAGTAATGTTGACATAGCATGTGCATCCAAAGGTTCTTAGAAAGTTGACACTCGGCCTCCTCTTGAATAGCATCTCAAAAGGTGTCCTTCCATCCAAAATAGCACTCGGCCACCTATTGCACAAGAAATTGGCACACAACAAAGCTTGATCCCAAAATGGTTTGTCAAGATTAGCACTTAACCTCATAGCTTTATCACTTTCACATAAAGTTCTATTCTTCCTTTCAGCCACTCCATTTTGTTGTGGGGTCCTTGATGTTGTACACTCCCTCTTGATCCCATGCTCATCACAAAAGGCCTTGAACTTGTTAGATATGTACTCACCACCATTGTCACCTCTCAAGCACTTGATCTTTGTGGAGAATTGGTTCTCCCTTGCATTCTTGAACTTGACAAAGACATCATACACTTCATCCTTGCTCTTTAGTAGATAGATCCAACAAAATCTACTAAAATCATCAATGAATGTTACATACATCTTAGCTCCACTATTGCTAATTGTAGTAGATCCATGAATATCCGAATGTACAAGTTGAAAAGGCTTTGTAGATCTAGAAATAGATCTAGTATAAGGTAGTCTATGTGACTTAGACAAAGCACAAGACTCACAAACATGCTTGTCATTACTTAAGGAACTTGGAAGACCAATCACAACCTTCTTCCTTGCCATTACCTCCAATGACTTGAAGTTGAGGTGTCCCATCCCTTTGTGCCAAACCTCTTGAATAGAAATTTGCTCCCTTGCAACACATCCAGCTTGGTTAGCAATAACACAAGCATCAAGTTTGAACAATTTCCCTTGCCTTTTACCTTTTCCAATCAAGACATCCTTCCTTTTGATCAAACAAGCATCTCCATCAAACTCCACCTTGAGGCCCTTACTTAGCATTTGGCTCACACTAAGCAAATTCTTGGTAATAGATGGAATAAATAAGACAAAACAAAAGTACTTGGACTTTCCTCATTCTTTTGCAAAGAAGAAAAGATTTGTCTTTTTAGAGTCAACACTTTAGAAGTAAACTTGGATTCATAAAGCTTCTTCAATGAATTCCAAGCTTCCAAAGATGATGTGCACTTACCAACTTCCTTGAGAAGCTCATTGGTAACATTCATCTTTATCATGTGTAGAGCCTTCTTGGCCCTCTTGTCATACCTCAATTGATCTTGTTGTGTTGCTAGTCTCTCCTCCAAGCCTACAACAATATCCAAAACATCATTCATCTCAAGAAGTGACTCCATCCTCACTTTCCATAATGAATAGTTACTTGAGGTAAGCCTATCATTGGCTTCCAACATGACTCCAATTGAGGTTGCCATGTAGCAATGACCTGATCTTCTCTTTCAACCTGCTTCAATGCACACAGCACTCCTTTGAACAACAACAAATGCTTTCAAAAGAAATCACCAAGATTTGAAACTATCTCACAAATTCTCTTCTAGCACTTATCCAAGCAAATCAACACATAGAATCATGGAATCTTGATCAACCTATGATCTATCCTCAATCTAATGACTTTTGCCACTTCCTAAGATTGAAAGACACTCAAATGAAGTCCAGCAACCTCACTATCTAGATATCCAATCAAAATTAGGGTTTTGACAAAATCACAAAAAATTGACTATTCCAAATCTACATGCAAATGCTGAAAATTTGATATGCAATCTATAAGCCACGACTTAGGCTGAACCAATGATCCAAATGGCCAAATCCAGCATGTGAATTCAAAAAACAGAATTGAACCAGTATATTGACCTATTTAGTGTTTTGATCTACAAAAGATCCAATTTACAAAAGCAAAAAATCCGATTTTGGTGTAGAATCCTCTCTAGCATGCTCTAGACTTGATATCTTCACCAAATCATTGATAGATCTGATTTCCTCCTTCATAACCTGAAACACAAGAGCTCTAATACCATGTGAAAGATTTCAAATCCTTAAGATCCAATCTACTTGAATGATCTTTGGTTAGAAAGAGAAATACACTACCAATTTCACCAATGTACAAAATTAGCATCTACACACAATTTGAGATGCAAACACTAATAGAACTTGATCAAACTTGAATGAGATGATTATGTACTGTTGCTGTCCGTACAAAACCAGCAAGCTACTGTATTTCAATCATAATTCCTCGGATCTTTATCGTATACTTAACAATGAGAAAATGTAATAGTTGTTGGATTTATTCCTCTACTCTCCTATTCCATTCATATTGCTGCAATTTTACATGCATTGTCGCATAGTCTGCAAAAATAGTCTATTATCAAAGACAGGCTAGAGAGTGACAGTCCGATTTGTTGAAGTTACCCGACTCCTCAGAGTTGGCCAACTTATCGAGGAAGCCTGACTTGGCCAACTTGTCAACTTTATCGACTTGTTGGGGGAGTCCGATTTGTCGACTCAACCAACTATCGTCGAGGACCATCAAACGACTATCCCGACTTTATTGACTATCGGCAGCAACACGCTCGACTCCAAATAGTCAAAGCCTTCTCACATCCATTTCATGTATTGTGCAACTACTTGGACATTGACAACAACAGCCACGATCTACTCCAGACGGCGCAACGACTCCACACCACCTTATTGTACATACATTTGCACAACTGTAAATTGTATCTAGACATAGTAGTTGTAATCTAATAACGTAGCCAATGCCAGATACAAAATGCAATGTATCATGGTATCAGAAACATACATAATAGATGATTTTATGCATCGATTCTTTCATAAGGAAAAATATGGGCTCAAAATGGGCCCTTTAAGAAGTTTGACTATAGAGAAGATTAACAAGAGAGAGAAAACTTCCAGTAATAACATGCTTATTTTTAATGATTCCGAAACTGCCCGCCGCCCAACTTATATGGTTAATATGTAGCCTTAAATTCCATAAGCAAATGTGATAATATTGCACATTTCTCCCTTTGAAAAACGCCCCGAGGGGTCCCATACTTTTGAAAAAATGTGCAACTGGCGCTTAAAATCGGCGAGCGTAATTGTGCTAGTGTGTGCTCATTCATTCTACTTTGCATTTCCAAGTGATGGTGCGAGAGCTTTCCAAACCCTAATATCGGTTCAACGCGCAGATGTGTTATCTGACTGGTCAAACAGGTCATCCGCGCGTTGAATCGATATCAGGTTTTTTTTTAAACAGTCTAACTTCTTAACCGTAGTTCCGATTGAGATGAACATGTTGTCATTAGAAAGATCTCGATGAGAGCTTTGCAACGACAACGTAGATGACCTAGTTCCAAGTTATGGTTAAAAAGTTATAGGCAGTCAAAGTTCGTAGAAAATTCCTCATTTAAAAAAATATTGATTTCAAAAAAATAACCCTAATATCGAATTAGCGCACGCTGAATTGATATTAGAGTCGTTAATTTTTTTTTTTTTTGAAAAAGAGCTCGAAGAGAGCTTCGCAACGGAACTATAATGACCTAATTCCGAGCTACGGTTCAAAAGTTATAGACATTCAATGTCAAAAAAAAAATTTGAAAATCCTAATATAAATTCAGTGCATGCCCTTAGGGTTTGACCAAGGCCAAACCTTAATAGCCTTAGGGTTTTTAATTTATTCTATTTTTTTGGAAAGAGCTTCGCAACGGCACCTCCCATAGTCTACATATTTGAACTGATTGTCGCAAACAGTCTGCATATTTACATGTAAAATCAGACAGACGAAAATTGCAACACTGTATTTTTACACGGAATTTATGACAGGCAAAAAATGTGACAATTGCAACAGTTGCACAATTTGCATAAATACAAGTGAATCTAAATAGGCAAAAAATGCGACAAAGTCCCACCTTCACATTTTTGCGAAGAGCAAAAGCCGAAGGTGCCCTTATAGAAAGCCGAAGATGCCCTTACAAAAAGACAAAGGTACCTTACAAGTGATTTTTTAAGGCATTCAACAGAGTGTTGCAATTTTCGCATTTTCACCAACGTCAATTTTAGCGAAGCCCGATGTTGCGGCCTCCTCACGCTCGTTCTATGCACTGTGCAATTAGATTTGACAACGATGGCAGCCACCCACGATCTCCTACAGACAGCACAACCACTTTTGTACCTTCTTCATTTGCACACCTGTAAAATTTGTGTATATAGTAAATACCATTTCAGTATTCAAACAACGAAGCATGATTTGTAACATGTGAGACAGACATTGTAGATGCTTTCACGCATTGATTGTTTCCTTCAGACATATTGTCAGTAATAGGTTCATAACCTTTATAGATTGTGATTAGCCTTGTGAAGCACATGGTTACATCCGCTATTGTTTTGTGCTCACTTGCATTATTGACTTGTATATTTCGTTATAGTTAATATGATTACAGCTCTATTTGGTTTTGTGTTTAGATTCGTGTCAATACTGTAATGCTTTTCTAACTTCTGTCTGACCTGATTGATTTGTCTAGTTGTCTACTCATCGCTTCCGCTACCACCGCACATTAAAAGCTCTAAAATTATAATGTTCTTGTGTTCGCCTACTAAGTCACCAGTAGTGCACGCACCGAGAGAATTGAACGGACTGATCCTCTCACTTCTCCGACATGGTATCAGAGCTGAAGAAATCAAAACCTATTTGATCCTTTAAGCGGTTTCAGTTCAGAGCTATTTCTATAGCCTGATTAGCTTCTACAGAAACAAGACTCTACTAGCCAATAGAGTGATTGTCTTCTTGTTCTGCAATTTAGCACCAAATTTTCATACTTAAGTCACTGATAGTTACTCCTATCACCTAGACTAATCTTCCACATGGATTCCTAAGAGAAAGTCAGTCCTATCATGGACAAGCTTGATGGAGCTAATTACCATCTGTGAAAATTTAAGATGAGAACCATGCTAATGGCTAAGGAGCTGTATGACGTTGTTACAGGTGCAAAGGGACTACCCGAAACTGACGACACAACAATCTCCAGATGGAAGTTGAAGGATGGCAAAGCATTTGCTCTAATTATCCTCAACATTTCGGATACTCAGATCAGCCATGTGTCTGAAACTCAACAATCCAAGGAAGTCTGGGACATCTTGAGCACATTATACGAAGTGCAAAATATAGCTTCCAAACTATATCTCAGAAAGAAATTTTACTCCCTCAAGATGGCGAATGGTGATTCCCTACAGAATCACATCGACCAGTTCAAGAACCTACTAAAGCAAATGGTCGATGACGGATCTATCATAGACGATCAAGACGCAGTAATGCAACTGCTTACAAGCTTGCCAAGCTCATACGACAGTTGGGTGATGATCATCACGACGCATCCAAAGCTGACTCTTTCAAGAGTCATTGCAATATTGTTGCAAGAAGACATGCGGAGGAATGAAGCCTCCAGTTCCTCAGCTGATTCCCGTGCCTTGTACACCAACAGAGACACGACTAAGCAAAAGAAGAAGAAAGGCCCAAAGCAATCAAAGCAAGACCAGAAACCAACACAGCACAAAGAACAATCGAACCCACACACTAAGAAGAAACTGTTTTGCAGATACTTCAAGAGAACCAACCATGAAATTCAAGACTGTTGGATACTACAAGGCAAAGAACAACAGCAAGAGACAGTCAAATCAAGTGGCCAATGCAGCTACAAAAGCTCCACAACCTATTCAAGAAGCGAATCATGATGCCTTCATGACCAGCCATCAAGGAGCATCCAACGACGGTTCTTGGTTCTTGGATTCCGATGCCACTCACCATATGACCAGTCTCATTAGTTGTTTTGAGTCCTATACACCCTATAGTACCAACAAGTACGTTCACCTTGGCGACAATAGCGCACAAGCTATCAAAGGTGAAGGTATTGTAAGATTAAGCTTCAGTCTAGGCTACTTTCTAAAGTCCTGTATTACCCAATTTGTCTACAAATCTGCTCTCTGTAAGCAAAATTACAAATCTAGAACATAAAGTAGAATTTGAATGTGATCAATGCAAAGTAGTTGATAGGATAGGCAAGATCCTAGCACTCAGAAAGAGGCATGGATACTTGTATAAATTAAGTCATTGCTTTTCTGCCTCTAGTCAAGTGCTCAGTACTTCTATTCAAGCAAATAAAATTTTGGCATTATAGACTTGTTCACTTGAATCATGCTTTTGTACAGCAAATGTCTAAACATTCTATTGCTCTTGATCTAGACTATCCTGATAATAAGGTTGAGTTACTTGTCTGTCAAGACTGTTTAGCTGGTAAGCAGACTAGGAAACCATTTAGATCAGGCCATCAACATATTGCTAGAGGATTGTTAGATGTTGTACATACAGACATTTGTGGCCCGATGCAGAATCTCTCTTTGAAGGATGCAAAGTATTTCATAACTTTTATTGATGAATTCTCCAGAAGAACTATAGTGTATTTTATCAAGAAGAAATCAAAAGTTTTTAATTGCTTCAGAATCTACAAGGAGCATGCAGAAAAAGAGACTGGAAGAATGATCAAAGCCTTGAGGTCTGACAATGGTGGAGAGTACATCTCTATCGAATTTAAGGAGAATTGCCAAATCCAAGACATTGAGCAGCAATTTATCACTCCTTATTCTCCTCAGTCAAATGTCTTGGCCGAGAGGAAGAACCGTACCCTGGTTGAATCAACTAAATGTATGTTGGCGCATGCATCGCTTCCCAAGAGCTTCTGGGTCGAAGTTGTCTCCATTGCAGCTTACATCCAGAACAGATGTTTAACCAAGGCCCTCTCAGGTAGAACACCCCATGAGGTGTGGACGGACTTTAACTCTTCTGTGAAGAATCTATGAGTGTTCCGATGCATCGCCTATGTGCAGATCCCGAAAGAGACAAGGAAGAAATTTGACTTCCAAGGTCTAAAGACCATCATGATTGGTTATACTTCATTTGACAACACATACAAGTTGTACGATCCTGATACCCAACAAATCTTATTCAACCGGGATACAGTCTTTATCGAGGATCATTTCATCGACATCATAGACAAAGGCATTGTTCCAAGAGAACCTTTAATGCTTACCATTGGCACGTCAATCCGAGCTTCAGGCTCAAGCGTTTTCATTGTCGATCCACTACTTGACAGCGAGTTAGATGAAGACGTTGCTGCTACCCATCAACAAGTCCTAAGAATGGTTCATCAGTCAATTCTTCCAAGAAGATCAAGCCGAGTGTGCACACATCCCACAAGGTATACTCCTGAGTTTGCATGTCTTTTGATACAGGAATCGACGACAGTCGAAGAGGCACTTAGCCAACCAGACTCTGATCTCTAGAGAGAAGCCATAGACAGAGAGTATTCCTCTCTCCCCATGAGTTTCTTGCTTTCAAACACTATCGGCATATCCCCATACAAGAACTGCCCCTATCGCCAAATCACTCGTGTCAATTCGCACGACATAAGGTATATCAGGATTCGTGATCTATAAAACATGAGCTGAAGTAACCATTTGCTTGAGTTTCTCAAAGCATTAGTTCAATTCATCATTCCACTCAATAGCCTCACTAAGTTGACCTCTCTTTTTCATTTTAGTAACTTTGCCTATGGTCAAATTATTTAAAGGTGCTGCCACTTTTGCATAAACTTCAATTGACTTACGAAAGAAAACTGTAAAAGCGAAAAAAGAGTTAACTTCTATGACCATCTTTGATATTGGCCATTCAAGCACTGTCTTGACCTTACTCTCGTCAATCTCCAACCCACTACTAGTGATCTTATGACCGAGGTACAATAACTCATGCTTAAAGAACTCACATTTAGATTCCTTAGCACAAAGTTTCTCTCATATGAGAATATCTAAGACAGTCTTAAGATGACTCAAATACTCCTTAAGTGTCCTACTGTAGATGAGAATGTCATCTTAGAATACAACCACATACTTCCCTAGATATGGATGAAAAAATCGTTCATCATCTGTTGGAACATAGCTGGTGCATTCATCAACCCAAAAGGAAGCACGAGAAATTCATAATGACCAAATCTCATCCGAAAACTAGTCTTTTGCACATCATTCGGATGAATCCTAATATGATGATATCTGGTTCTAAGATCTATCTTTGTGAAGTATTTAGCTCCACCTAATCGATCTACTAGATCGTCCATACAAGGCAAAGGATATTTATTTTTAATAGTTATTTTATTCAACCCCTTGTAGTCCACACACAACCTGTAGCCTCTATCTTTCTTCGATTTAAGAAGAACAAGAGCACCCCAAGGTGACTTACTTGGCTGAATATGACCCATCTTTAATGTAATTTTCAATTTGCTTAGTAGTCTCTATCTCTTCCTTCTGAGAAAACCTATAAGGTTGTCTAGAGATAGGGTGACTACCTAGAATTAACTCTATCTTATGGTCTACCGATCTGGATGACGGTATTGTTGAATTTCACACGTGTGGACTGTCCACTACATGTACTTGTGATCTCCTAAGGTGTGTAGATGCACCAAGATCAAGACTAGATTGAGATTCAAGATCAATCTTAGATCCTATGGCAAAAACACACTACTACATGCATTCAATCACTTCCAACTCTCACTCACACATGTGGGAAGTATTCAAAAAATAATCTAAGTAAAAACAAGCTGCTCTCCTCGGGTAGAGAGAGAAAAAACATCATGAGCTCTCGGGTAGAGAGAGAAAGTTAGAAATCCAATAACTCACAAAATCCATGAAATCACCAAATCAATTAGATTCAAAATGAGGAGTACAATGATACTAGTAGATCCACGAGCTACCACTATGCTTAACTATTATTGGACCATATTTTGTCACCTCTTGATCCTATTGGATCATTGATCCATGCACCTCTTAATTCTATTGGACTATATTCAAGCATACCTCAATTTTCTATTGGACCTCACAAGGTTCCACCTCTAAATCCTATTGGACCTCTTGGAATTCATCAAACAAAAGCTTTACACTTGTCTACACTCTAATTGGCACGTGTTTAGCCTCTTACACTATTTTGGCTCGACAAGTGGAAATGCATAATTTGCCATCTATGCCAAATTTATTCCTATCAACATCCTACACCTAGATGCTTGATGCAAAAAAACATAAGACTCCTATATCTAACATAGATAATCTTTTTCAATTCTTCACACTCCTCCTAAAAAATTATCTATGAAGATTTGAGCATTGATCTTGATATAACTCCAAGATTAGATCTATGCTTGATGAAAGCACTTTTGCTGAAAGGCTTGGTGAGTAGATCGGCAATACAGGAGGATGAGTTGACATGCTCCAAATAGATTTCACCTCCAATAAGCTTTTCTCTCACAAAATGGCGTGCCACTTCTATTTGCTTGCTTCTTGCATGAAATATGGGATTATTGGCAAGAGCTTGGGCCAAGATGTTATCACACTTGATCATTGGTAGATCATCCTCCTTGATGCACTTTAGCTCCATTAATAACCTCTTGATCCAAAGCACTTCTTTGATAGTTGTAGTGAGTGCTTTGTACTCGGCCTCACATGAAGAGATAGATATAGTATCTTGCTTTTTGGAAAGCCAAGATATAAGATTGCCTCCAAGAAAAATAGTGTATGCACTAATAGACTTTCGATCCATCTTGTCACTTGCAAAGTCCGAATCCGAGTAGCCAATAATGGATAGATCTTCACTTTTATAGAGTAGACCATAATCACAAGATGAAGATACATATCTTAAAATCCTCTTGGCCATCTTCCAATGATGGATCTTAGGATCTTGCATAAATTGACTCAATTTGTGCACACAAAAACTTAGATCGGGCCTAGTAATTGTAAGCCAAATCAAGGAGCCTACGAGACTCCTAAAAAGTGTGATGTCCTCAAAGGATCTTTCATCACCTTTATTAGGATCTTTTACAATTTGCTCCATTGGAGTTTCTATGCTCTTAGAATTTTCCATATGGAATTTTCTCAACATAGAGTGAGCATATCTAGATTGGCATATAAAGACATGATTTTCATAAAAATCAATTTCTAGGCCTAGGATGTAATGCATCTCTCCTAGATCTTGCATTTTAAACTCACATCCAAGTGCTAGCTTGGCTTCATCAACTAGCTTGATACAACTTCCACAAAGAATAATGTCATCAACATAAATTAGAAGAATGACAATATTGCTATCGACAAACTTTAGATACATGGAAGGATCATAGTCACTAAGAGTAAATCCTAGTGAGATAAGAAAAGAGTTAAGTCTTGAATACCATGATCTTGGTGCTTGCTTGAGTCCATAAGAACTTTTGAAGAGCAAGCACACTTTGGACTCATCCTTGATGAATCCTTGAGGTTGTTCCATATAGATCTCCTCCTCAAGATAACCATTTAGAAAAGCATTGGATACATCTGATTGGAACACCTTCCACTTGAAAAAACAAGCAAGAGAAATAAGAATTCTTATTGTCACCATCTTTGCAACGGGTGCAAAGGTCTCCTCATAATCAAGACCATGGATTTGAGCAAATCCTTTGGCACATAATCTTGCTTTATGCTTGTTGATGGTGCCATCATGATTGAACTTGATCCGAAATACCCACTTGCAACCAATCACATGCTTGTTGGATGGAGGATCCACAAGCTCCCAAGTATTGTTGGTGATCAATGCATCATACTCTTGCTTCATGGCATCATACCACTCCTTGGTATTGAGTGCCTCTTGTACATTCTTTGGCTCTTCATGAGAGACATAAAAAACATAATTAGTGGAATCAAGATCCACTTGTTTGCCTTTGTCATCATATGAGAGCCTCTTAGGCTCGGATCTATCTCTCATGGATCTTCTTGGTGAGAAGATCCGAGGAGAGTCTTCTTCAAATCTCGACCCCATCACATCATGATTGTCTTCAAGATCAATAATTGATGATGCATCCATAGATTTCTTGATCTCGGCCTCTTCAAAAGATGAGTGTTGATCTTCATGAAAGACAACATCTCTACTTTCAATAACTTGAGAAGTAGAGAGTATAAAGACTCTACAGGCCTTCTTGGTGGATGAGTATCCAACCATGATCCCTTTGCATGCACTAAGATCTTCCTTCTTCCTTGTTTCCAAGGGAATATGGACAAAACATAAGCATCCAAAAACCCTAAGGTGATCAACCTTAGGCTTCTTCAAAAATAAGATTTCATATGGTGACTTTCCTCCAAGAGCTATATGTGGGAGCCTATTGCAAAGATAATTTGCACAATTAATGGCTTCTCCCCAAAAATCTTTGGGAAAAGATGCCTCAATTCTCATAGATTTTGCACATTCACATAGAGATCTATTCTTTCTCTCGGCCACTTCATTTTGAGATGGAGAGTAGGCACAAGAAAACTCTCTTTTAATGCCTTCAAGCTCACAAAAATCTTGAAATTTATTGGAGATATATTCACCACCTCCATCACTTCTAAGAGCTTTAATCTTGAATGAGAATTGCTTCTCTACATAAGCTTTGAAAATAAGAAAATGATCAAACACCATAGATTTAGAAGCAAGAAGATATATCCAAGTGAATCTTGTGTAATCATCAATGAAAGTAACAAAACAAGTGGCTCCTCCCTTGCTTGTAGTTGATGAGAAGTGCACATCCGAGTGGATGAACTCCAAAGGATGCTTGCTTTTGATAGAAGATCTTGTAAATGGCTTTTTGTGAGATTTAGCA